>OY744611.1:4691735-4749235 GCA_963556255.1 Allolobophora icterica | reverse complement strand
TTACTTATTGATCAACCCTCGTATATATATATATATATATATTATATATACCGAACCTAGGCCCGTTGTTATTTTTACTATACATTAACGACTTATCTAAAGTGTCTTCAATGTTCTCATTCATATTATTTGCCGATGATACGAATATGGTATATTCTAATAAATCCCACGTAACCCTTATGGAAACGGTAAATAAAGAATTAAACACTGTTAATAATTGGTTTATTTCAAATAAACTTACCCTAAATGCCGACAAAACTAATTTCATCATTTTCAAGTCCCATAGGAAAATTAAGCCGATTAATTGGTCACTAGTTCCGCAAAGGTTCACCAGTCACTCTGGTACAGAGTAAAGCAGGGAGGCGACCTGACCGACGACTCTGATGAGCGTAGACTCGGATCCGACCTGGGCTGGTGAACCAAAGTCCTCCGTGCCCACCTTCTCGTGGTGCGGACCGTTAGTACCCTTCCTAGGAAGTACTCTTCCTAGGAGGGGGAACGAACGGGCACGGCAGGCAAAACCAGGGGAAGGCAATGGCAAACCACCCCTGTTAATCATGCCAAGAAAATCGTCATGCCACACACCAAACCACGCCGATGGTCGCGGATGGAGGGACTCCCAGGCCGGAGCGCTGAGGTGGGACTCCCAGGCCAAAGCGCGACTCAAGGGCTACTGGGAGAAGTAGCAAGACGGCAACGGAGACTGTGTGGCATGACGATCGCTAGGGCTCCTAGAGCCGACGGCACAAAGAGAGAGACAAAGAGAGCCCTCAATAGCTCCCCAATTTCCCAAGTGGAATCTACAAAATTTTTAGGAGTTTACGTCGATAATCACTTAAACTGGAAAGTCCATGTTAATTATATAGCTCAAAAGGTCGCTAAAAATATAGGAATAATCTCTAGAATTGGGTACCTGCTCACAGTCGAAATTAAGAGGAACCTCTATACTCATTAATTTTTCCCTTTCTTAATTACTGCAACTTCATCTGGTCCACGAACTATCAAACGAGGCTGAAGAAGTTAATAACTCTGCAAAAAAAGTCTATTAGAATGATCCAGGGAGCAAGGAAATGGGAACATTCCGTCCCTTTTTTCAAAGAACTAAAAATAATGAATATCAATCAGATAAACAACTTTCAAATGTCTGACTTCATCTACTGCTACGAGCATGATCAACTACCGGCCTCCTTTAAAAATTACTTTGCGAAGGCCTCGAAGGTGCACAAACATGATACGCGGGGAGCCTCACTATACCGTCCAATTAATAGTCGTACGAATGTGAGACGGTTTAGTATCAGATCAGCTGGTCCGCTAATCTGGAACCAGATCCCAGTCGAAATTCGTTCGTTGCAGAACAGGCATTTGTTCAAGAAGCAAATAAAAAGCTTTCTTCTGTCGCATGTAATGATATTGGATAAATAACCAAAATGCACGATTTGATTTTGACTTTAGTGGATTGGTGGAGACGGGGCCCGGCTCGTGAGTGTTGTTACTTAAGGTTTGTTAGTTAAGTTTAGTTAAGTTTATTTAAGCCATAAGTATTAAGCGCCTCCAAGCGGGGAGGGAGTAAGACGATTGAGCCAGGTACTGGATTGTGCTACTGTGAGGCGAGCAACCATGCGCCATCCTTTGAAATTGTAATTAGTTATTAGCAGGGCATCCCCGCGTTCAGCGGGATCTAGGTCCCTTAGGGGCGCCCATTGCCTCTTGTGACTACAAGAACTCAATCAACTGCATAAACTCAGCTAAGCCATTAGTATTATAAGACTACAAGAATTCAATCAACTGCATAAACTCACCTGTTAGAAGTGGATATGAAGAAATGGGAAGTTGCATAAGTATTAATTCTTTTTACCTTGTAATTCATAGTTACTGAGTTTACAGATTCTGTACTAACTATATAAAAAATCTTTGTTGTAAATGACTGTCAAATGTTGTCATTGGATGCAATAAAGACAGATGTTATGTTATATATATATATATTTCAAACATAAAATTCAGAAATATAATAAACTATATATATTATATAACATCTGTAATATAAATGCTAATCTTGAAAATATGTTCAAGAGATGTTCATTGCGATAAGTCTCTTATGAATAACCATACATATCAATATATATATATATATTTATGTATATATATGAACATTTATTGTACATATCTTCAATTCCTGTCTCTAATGATGTATGCCTATCTCACATACATACATGTGTAGGATCAAAAGCTCATTATGTTCATACAGATACGCATGTAGAACACACGAATAAAGATTTCTCTTATATGAAAAAGATATAGACTATATAATATTTAAATATATATATATATGTTTAATATTATACATATATTAAATACATGTATATATACATATATGTGAGTTGCATGTATCGATTTTATATACACAAGTACATATATATACATATATACATAAACACATATATATATATATATATATATATATATATATATATTTGTATTCGTTTTGTGAAACAATGAATCGTAAGTCGTTCATTTTCCTCTTCGTTCTTGCTCCTATTCCCATTGGTCTGTTTACGCCCCACTGACCGCAAGATGGCATTGCGCGTATAACAGGATGGTCTATTAGTTTCGTCGCTGGGAGGCGCCAGATGGTACGGGCCCCAGGCGGGATTCGAATCAGAATGGATTGCGTTCGGTCTGCGGGGGTTAGGAGGTACGACGGGGGGTGACATATGGTTGGAGAACGAAAACACTGCACAGATATCCTCCGAAATGTACATCTGAAATCTCAGTCTGTCTCTGGCTGTCACTCTCGCTCTCTCACACATATATACTCACGCACTCGATATACACATGGGCGCACAATCACACACACACACACACACACACACACACACACACACACACACACACACACACACACACACACACACACACACACACACACACACACACACACACACACACACACACACACACACACACACACACACACACACACACACACGCGCACACGCACACGCACACGCGCACGCACACGCGCACGCGCACGCGCACACGCACACGCACACGCGCACGCGCACACGCACACGCACACGCACACACACACACACACGTCTAAACATGCAGCTTTTATGTGCAATATGTATAATATACATAATATCCTTTAAATGTATATATTTAAAGAATTTATCTGTATAAAAATACATATTTACATTAGTATATATTTATTGTGTGTGCATTTAAAATCAGGACAAATAATACCTCTGCGATCTCTTACTCTTGCCACACCTTACGTGCCCTTTCCAAGCCCTACCTTGTTTTGTTTGCCCTGCTTCTATTTCCTTCAATTCCATTACCTTACGTACGTTACCTTACTTTATGTGGCCTCCACTCATCATCGACTACGCGAGCTCCATTTTAATTTTCGGTGACCCTCTTTCTTGCCAGAACAGCAGCAGCATTGATGTGTTGATATAAGAAGGCAAACAGATGCAGTTGCTGTAGATACAATGACTAAGCGAACAGGAATCTGATGGCTAGACAGTAGCTGTTGAAAGCTGCGTTTTCTGAAACGCAGCGTTCGATTGCGTCATGATCAGTCGTTACGTCATATCTTCATGCTTTGTACGTCACAATCCGTTCCTAAGTGAATATTAAGTCCACGCGTCACAATAGGTTCACACGTCACATCGATAGTTTGTTTACACCACAATAAGTTCCTACATCACAACAAGTCCCAACGTCACAATGATTGACTACGTCATAATAAGTCCCTACATCACAATAATCATTAGTACCTACGTCATAACAAGGTCACATATCACATCACTAAGGTCGCGAGTTTGCCCCACAAATTGATGTTGACGAATCCCCTCCATCCATCTCTCCCTCCCCTTGCCCCCACCCGATCTTTCCGCATTGCTATAGTTAAGTATGCAAGAGTAGGGCCTATATCATCACTAAATTAATTGTCGTTGCTTCAAACCAACACAACGCTGTCATGTCGTAAAAATAGGTCCACTAACGGACAAACCGTGGTGATGACTGTCACAACCACTTTTTAAAGTGGTGGTGAATGGTGACCGCACACGAAAGTCACAAGATACAAAGTTACGCCTGTTCTCATCACACGTCTCTATAGTCACAATCAATCTCCACAGCACAATCAGTCCTTACGTCACAATCATTCCTTACGTCACAATCAGTATCAACGTCACAATCTGTTTACGTCGCAATCACACTGCACATCACAGTCATGGTTTGCCACAACTGAGCAAACGGTTTTCATGACGTCAACACTGCTTCTCGCGGGATTCGTAAACAATCTTCCGCCGGATATTTGTTTGCATATATCCAGCATCCGAATACCTGGAAAGCGGATGATTCGGCGGCACAGACTTCCAGATGGTGGTAAATGAACGCGAGCCCTAGGGTAGAGCAATAAATGACGGGAAACGGCGCATGCGTGACTTAAAGACCGTCCACTGTTGACGTCAAGCATTACATGACTAGGCAGTTAGGCGATCGGTCGGGCGGGCGGTCAGTCAGGCGGGTGGGTAGGCAGACAGACAGACAGACAGGCAGGCAGGCAGGCCGGAAATCAGGCAGGCAGCTAGGAAAGCAGGCAGACAGGCAGGCAAGCAGGCAGACAGGCAGGAATGCAGGCAGACATACAGGCAAACAGGCAGACAGGCAGGAAAGTAGGCAGACATACAGGAAAGCAGGCAGACATACAGGCAAGCAGGCAGACATGCAGTAAAGCAGGCAGACAGGTAGGAAAGCAGGCAGACATGCAGTAAAGCAGGCAGACAGGTAGGAAAGCAGGCAGACATGCAGTAAATCAGGCAGACAGGTAGGAAAGCAGGCAGACATGCAGTAAAGCAGGCAGACATACAGGAAAGCAGGCAAACATACAGGAAAGCAGGCAGACAGATAGGAAAGCAGGCAGACAGGCAGGAAAGCAGCCAGACAGGAAGGAAAGCAGGCAGACAGGTAGGAAAATAGGCAGAAATGCAGGAAAGCAGGCAGACATACAGGAAAGCAGGCGAACATACAGGAAAGCATGCAGGCAGACAGGTAGGAAATCAGGCAGACAGGCAGGAATGCAGGCAGACATACAGGAAAGCAGGCAAACATACAGGAAAGCAGGCAGACAGGCAGGCAAGCAGGCAGACAGGCAGGAATGCAGGCAGACATACAGGCAAACAGGCAGACAGGCAGGAAAGTAGGCAGACATACAGGAAAGTAGGCAGACATACAGGCAAGCAGGCAGACATGCAGTAAAGCAGGCAGACAGGTAGGAAAGCAGGCAGACATGCAGTAAAGCAGGCAGACATACAGGAAAGCAGGCAAAC
This sequence comes from Allolobophora icterica, assembly GCA_963556255.1. NCBI lineage: Eukaryota > Metazoa > Annelida > Clitellata > Crassiclitellata > Lumbricidae > Allolobophora > Allolobophora icterica. The sequence goes on along the minus strand of OY744611.1, from coordinate 4,743,899 downwards.
ATACAGGAAAGCAGGCAGACAGATAGGAAAGCAGGCAGACAGGAAGGAAAGCAGGCAGACAGGTAGGAAAGTAGGCAGACATACAGTAAAGCAGGCAGACATACAGGAAAGCAGGCAGACAGGCAGGAATGCAGGCAGACATACAGGCAAACAGGCAGACAGGCAGGAAAGTAGGCAGACATACAGGAAAGTAGGCAGACATACAGGCAAGCAGGCAGACATGCAGTAAAGCAGGCAGACAGGTAGGAAAGCAGGCAGACATGCAGTAAAGCAGGCAGACATACAGGAAAGCAGGCAAACATACAGGAAAGCAGGCAGACAGATAGGAAAGCAGGCAGACAGGAAGGAAAGCAGGCAGACAGGTAGGAAAGTAGGCAGACATACAGTAAAGCAGGCAGACAGGTAGGAAATCAGGCAGACATGCAGGAAAGCAGGCAGACATACAGGAAAGCAGGCATACGTACAGGAAAGCAGGCAGACAGGCAGGAATCAGGCAGACATACAGGAAAGCAGGCAGACAGGCAGGAAAGCAGGCAGACATACAGGAAAGCAGGCAGACAGGCAGGAAAGCAGGCAGACATACAGGAAAGCAGGCAGACAGGTTGGTAGGTATGTAGATAGGCAGGAAAGCAGGCTGGCAAAAAAACATGCAGACAATCTAGGTAGGTGGTCGGTCAGTCGGCAGGCAGGAATACGAGCAGACAGACAGACGGATATGTAGACAGACAGACAGACAGACAGAAAGATACACAGACAGACTTAGAAACAGACAGACAGACAGACAGACAGACAGACAGACAGACAGACAGACAAAGGGACAATATACCATTCACATACTTAGCTCCAGTCGGTCGGTCTGTCTGTCTGTGATAGTCTGCTTTATTTCACCCAGACCGTCTTTAATCCGCGCAGTAATATAGGACCAACTCGTCCATAAACATTCCTTTTATTCCAAAATATCTGGCGTATAAACGGCTCCGTCGCACTGACCGCAGTTTACGAGCGACCGACCACCAGTCAGGCTATTTCTAACCGGATAAATTTACACGAATATTTCGCAAAGGGTGGATATACAGAATCGTAATAGTAATCGTAATCGTAAAATATAAATTTCTTAAGCGCTGTTCTAAAGGTAAGCGAGGGCATCAGCTTATTCACTGGCGCTGCCATGTGTCGGAGGGGCACGTCCAGAGATATCAAGGCAAAATCCAAGTCCGGTTGTAAGAATAGAATTGATTAGATTTGATCAGATTAGAGACCGAGTTAAATGCGAAAGATTAGACCGGAATAAATTAAAATATTAGATTAGATCACATTATACTAGACTATATTATATTAGAATAAACTAGTTTAGACTAGAGTAGACAATGTTAGACTAGATTAGACTACATAATATGAAATTAGATTTGACAGTAGATTAGACTAGAGTACATGTAGACTAGATAAGACTAGTTTGTACTAGACTAGAGTAGACTAGATGAGACTAGTTTGTACTAGACTAGAGTAGACTAGATAAGAATAGTTTGTACTAGACTAGAGTAGACTAGATGAGACTAGTTTGTACTAGACTAGAGTAGACTAGATAAGAATAGTTTGTACTAGACTAGAGTAGACTAGATGAGACTAGTTTGTACTAGACTAGAGTAGACTAGATAAGAATAGTTTGTACTAGACTAGAGTAGACTAGATGAGACTAGTTTGTACTAGACTAGAGTAGACTAGATAAGACTAGTTTGTACTAGACTAGAGTAGACTAGATGAGACTAGTTTGTACTAGACTAGAGTAGACTAGATAAGAATAGTTTGTACTAGACTAGAGTAGACTAGATGAGACTAGTTTGTACTAGACTAGAGTAGACTAGATAAGACTAGTTTGTACTAGACTAGAGTAGACTAGATGAGACTAGTTTGTACTAGACTAGAGTAGACTAGAAAAGACTAGTTTACACTAGACTAGAGTAGACTAGATAAGACTAGTTTGTACTAGACTAGAATAGACTAGATTAGACTACAGTAAACTAGATTAGACTATGCTAGCTTATTACACCGGAGTTGACTAAATTAGACTAGATTAGAATAAATTAGAATAGCAAAGATTAGACTATAATAGACTAGATCAGACAAGAGTATATTAGATATAACCACATTAGACTAGAATAGAATAGATTAGACTATAGTAGACTAGTCTACTTTACGCTCTAGAGATTAGATCAGATCAGACCAGATTAGATCAGATTAGTAACCGCGTTATATACGAAAGATTAGATTAGATTAGAGATGGCAATATATCTGAATCCTTCTTTAGATTTAGTTGATGTCGTGTGTCAGGTTTAAGATCCGTCTTTCTCGTCCTCGGCTTCAATTACGTCAGCGTCACGTCTCCTCCAGATGGCGCTATATAAATTCCGGCGAGTGACGTCTAATGAAAGGCTTTACTGTGATGCAGTACCTGTGGAGGCATAGACGAATGGACAGACAGGGGCAAAGACAGGTAGACAGGCAGAGACCGAGACGGACGGAAAGAAACAGAGAGGGTGAGAAATAGAGAGAGAGATTATGGAAAGAGAGTATGAGAGAGAGAGAGAGAGAGAGAGAGAGAGAGAGAGAGAGAGAGAGAGAGAGAGAGAGAGAGAGAGAGAGAGAGAGAGAGAAAGAGAGAGAGAGAGATAGATAGAGAGAGAGAGAGAGAGAAAGAGAGAGAGTCAGAAGGCAGACAGGCAGACAGACAGACAGAGAGAGTGAGATAGGGAAGGAAGGCAAGAAGGAAGGGACAGGCAGACAGACAAACATGCAGACAGACAGGCAGACAAGGTGTATGTCTGTTTGTCTGTCTGTCTCGGTAGTTATTTATTAGTCTGCCTGTATATGCTGTCCGTCCGTCTATTAAACCGTCTGTCTATCCTCGTCTGTCTAAATATATCCATATATCTACCAGTATCTACTCTCCTCTCACTCACACGCACACGCTCTCTCTCTTTCTCACTCTCCCTTTCTATACATCTCCTAGTTAATCTGTCCCTAAGTTCGTCTTTATGTCCCTTTATGTATCGCTCATAAACAGACTTACCAGTCCTATTCACACTCTCGTGTGCTCACGATCATCTGTTCTGCGCATTAGGACCAAAGTCCTCCAGATGGTCTCAGAAAGTCCTCCAGATGGTCTCAGAAAGTCCTCCAGATGGTCTTGGAAGGCACTCCAGGTGGTTTTGAAAGGTCCTCCGGATGGTCTTAGATGGCCCACCAGGTGATCTTGGAAGGTTCTCCAGATGGTCTTAGAAGGTCCTCCAGATGGTTAAGGGTCCTCCAGATAGTATTAGAACGTCCTACCGTCAAACAGATGGTCTTGGAAAGTCCTACCGAAGACCAGCTGGTCTTAGAAGGTCAGGACTACCGACCGCCACGCGGCGCCAGTAGGTGTACAGTCGATATGTCGGGTGAACACAAAGATTATCCAAAAGCTGAGTAATTGGCAGTTGACGCCGGCGTTATCTAGAAGAGCAAAACAGAAGGAACGTGTAAGAAAACACACCCATCGACACAAATTGCCTGACGGCGGAACGCAGGCGTTACGAGTGGACTGATAGCAGTGTCTAGATAGAGAGGTTATTCGTTAATTATCTAGACAGTTAATAATAATTTTTATGCCTTGAGGGAATGCGTGATAGTGGTTAGTGTGCTAGACTTCTTACTCACAGGTCTGGACTTCAAATCTAAATTTGGTTCGCGATTTATGTTCCACCTGCGCTCCCTAACCAACTCAACTATTGTGAGTACACTGACCGTACACTGTCAGTGAGAAGATGAGACGGCGAGGGAGAGGTCTGGCCACCCGCCCTCATGTGCGGAGGCTAAGAAAATTAAGTCTGCCCAAGGGCTAGCTTAAGAGACTGCTCTTCTTCTCTACTTCCTCACCTTATCCTTAACTGCTTCGGCTGTCTGTGTTTCATTTCCGTAAGCGCTTGAAACCATTCTGCTTATCTTAAAGTGGTGATTTGCTTATCTTAAAGTGGTGTTATGTAAATTTTCAATTACATATTACTTTACCTCATTGATCAGAACTAACTACTCTAAAAGTAGTTAACAACAACTACTTTTGAACTACTATTGAAGTAGTTTAAGTAGTAAAATGACCGCTTCTGACGCTACTCTCGACGACTTTAATTTAATTAAGAGCTGAAATCAGGTCAGTAAGCCAAACAATAAACAGATAACTGGAAAGTCACCAGTGGTGAGCCCACGCAAACACGTCGAGCCCACCCACCGGAATCCTCTCCAATGTTTTCAGAGTTCCTTAACAAATTACCAAGCCAGTCTCTACTCAATGCCTATCTATGCACGACACAAGCGAAATTAGTTTAAAAGTAGTTACGAAAGTAGTTAGTAATAATTAAACTATATTCTAAAACTAGTTAAACTACTTAGAAAGTAGATCAAAACGTAGTTAAAGATATACTACTTAAAAAAGTCAGTACCCATCACTGAGGTAAACTAAGGTAGGATAAAACAAGGTAAAGCAGAGGAGGTAAGGTAACGATAGTGAGATTATTGAAGGTAAACCAAATCTGGGTAATTAAAGTAAGGGAAGATAAACCAAGGAGAAGGTCAGGTAAAGAAATACAGACAATTTAAGGTAAATAAAGCTAAGGTAACAAACGGAAAGGTAACTTAACGTATAGGGTAAAGGAAGGAGAGGTTGGTAATAAGTCAGAGAACAGAAAGCTACCGAAGGTGAAGTAAATTGGGTAGGTAACTAAGGCTAGGTAACTAAGAGGCAGACAAATAGGCGGACAGACAGGCAAGCAGGCAGACACGGAGACAGAGAGGCAGATTGACAGACAAACAAACGGACAAGCAGACAGACATGGAGATAGGTAGACAGTGAGATAGGCAAACAGACAGACAGGCATCTGACAGAGAGACAGACACAGAGGCAGACACAGAGGCAGATAGACAAGTAGGTAGACAGACAGACAAACAGGTAGGCAGAGAAACAGACAGACAGACGATACTTGTAGCACCTGCACTTCGAACCTGAGACCTCCTCGGGAGTGTCTGTTACTGTTTATTGCTGGTTGAAATTAAGGGCCAGAGCACCTGCCTTCCCAACTGTCTGTCTCTGAGCCATGGCACTCTAAAGCGTACACACTCCGGGTCTTAATGTTACCATGACGCCTCTCAATGTTCTCGCAGACGCTCGTAATGTTCTATGTTGCAATGTAGACAGATGGCGATAAGAACTCCATCGACTGATCTCTTGTCAAAACACTGTTGCGCAATATAAATACAACTGAATAACAAATTAAATGGGAGAAACTTTCAGAGTTTTGAATTTCCAATATTTCCGATTTGCCAGAGCCTAACAGGATTGTGTTAGGATGATGTGTCTCAGATGGTTGACAAGTTGTTTCCGATTATCTTGCACCCTGCCTCGTCCTGTCTCACCTACCATATACCTGCCCTACCATCTGGTTTCTGTACATTGTTTTTTACTGATATATTCCTGTTTTAATTGAACTGAATATTGTATGATAGGATAGGTTAGGTAGGGCGAGATATGGTAAGGTGGGAGAGGGCAGGTAGCGTGGATTGCTAGGATAGGGTTGGGTATGGTAGTAATATTATTAATTAGTAACTTTGATAGCTCCGGTGTCTAATGCACAAGGCATCGAGCGCGTAATCTGGATGGTATCCAGAAGATCAGCCCGTAAGACAAAAGAGGCAGACTATGGTGGATAAATAAATTGAAAAAGGTTAAGACTTAGTTCGATAACGAAATGACACAAGCGAGTGAGGAGAAAGAACAGAAGCAGGAACAGAGTTACGTACAGATACAGGGAGAGAGTTACGAACAGATAGGCCTACAGGGAGAGAGTTACGAAAAGATACAGGGAAAGAGTTGCGGACAGATACAGGGAGAGAGTTACGTACAGATACGGGGAGAGAGTTACGAAAAGATACAGGGAGAGAGTTACGAAAAGATACAGGGAGAGAGTTACGAAAAGATACAGAGAAAGAGTTGCGGACAGATACAGGGAGAGAGCCGAGAAACCATGACATGCTCTCGGTCCGGGAACAACAAGAGCCATGTCTAATCTATTTGGCTTTGCTTATCCTAAGCCACCCGTCTTCCCGTCTCATATATGACTCATCTCGGGTTGTGAAGAATCGATGGTGACTTAGAAATGTGGGTTTGCCTCCCAGGAACCGTCAACTGATAAAGTGTGCATCGTGAAAACTGAGCAACAGAAGTTTCAAGAATGGATAGACACAAAAATACATAAATACATGTTCAGTGTGTATAGCCACCTTCATCCCCTAACATACATGTACATACACACATACATAAATACATTCATTCACTAGGTTTGTTGCGGACACTCAATATGATTTAACTTTGAATCATAGTTAACCAGTTCAGACCTTATATTCCTATAGTAATTATATTATATAGCCAGCTACTATTATTCCCGTGCATACATGGGTACTCCTGTTAGCGGGACCTAGGTCCCTTAAGGGTTTCTCTCCCATTGCTTCCTGTAAGTAATGGTACTAGGTTATCATATTTCTGTTATTGCGTGTTACAAGAAGTAATAAAATTTATGGTTATGGTTATGGGTTATTCATTCATATATAGACATAGGCTTACATACACATACATTCGCACATAGACATACACAAATACATACATAGATATATTATGCATACATATATACAACTCATACACACAAGCATACATACATACTCGTTGTCAGATCCTAACTTGGGGCATTGCTGCTACTTCTCGTTGTCTTAGGACTTTTCTTTTCTCACGTAGTTCCTCGCACTGGGAGCGTCTCTGATTAGGTTGTACTGCGAGAGGCGCTTCATAAATTCGTAAATACAATACAATACAAAATATTTCTGATTCGTTTTCTCTTGAAGTGGCTCTGAATAAACTTCTAACTGCAAGTACATACACAAACTTACAGCATACAAACCCACTTATATACAAACATGCATGCATGCAAACATACATAATGAGGCATCCTCTCTAATGAACAAACTAAGGCATGAATACATCGGGTAAGGACGTAAACATCGTCCATACATACGTATACTTATGTCTGTTCAACGTGTGCTCGCAATAGTCCAACCGACTAATGAACTATTCCGTTAGATTCCTAGTAGTCCAACCGACTTCCGTTAGATTCCTAATTATAGTCCAGCCGACTATTGGACCATTCGTTCGATTCCTAAAGGTCCAACCGACTTCCGCTAGATTCCTATTTACAGCGACGTCTTAATACAACCGTCGCTCCACTTCGTCTAATTGTTTCGACCGAGTTGCAGATTTCCACGGCGAGATATCCTTCCGCCGTCGAGCAACCTAGTTCGCCTCGGCGAAGAAGAATGAGTCGTCTGGCCTGCCGCCGGGAGTTGGGAGGAGGGGTGTGATGGACGGAGGAAGAACGGATGGCTCAGATTTCTTCTTCCAGGAATAGCAGCCTCCCTGTTGCTTATCGGCCGTACAGATCGCCATAATCACGCCCCCCAATCGCTGGGAATTATCTCGTCTGTTCGAGCGACGGTTGAGGAGCCAGCCGCTGCCTGCTGGGCCAGCCTCCGTTGCAAGAGTTCTACAGCGGACTGCTTGGATGCGGCGCTATTGCGGTTGGATGGAAGACACGCGTTGCGCGATAGACGCAGGGAGAGGTGCAATGGCGGATGATTCGCGTACAGTTACTATCGGATAGACGTCCGCTTTGAAACATCCGTGTCTATCTTTATTCATATATTTGTCTGTCTGTCAGCGTTTTTGTGTCTTTGTATCTCTCTGTCTTTCTGCTGTCTGTCTTTCTATTTGTGTGAGCGTGTGCAGGTATATATTTGTCTGTCTGTATGTGTCTTTGTGTGTCTATCTATCCGTCTGTCTGTCCATCCGTTCGTCCGTCTGTCTGTGTGTCTGTGAGTCTGTCTGTGTGTCTGTCTGTCTGTGTGTCTGCGGGTCTGTGTGTGTGTCTGTCTGTGGGTCTGTCTGTCTGTCTGTCTGTGGGTCTGTGTGTATGTGGGTCTGTGTGTCTGTCTGTGTGTCTATCTGTCCGTCTGTCTGCCCATCCGTCCGTCCGTCCTTCTGTCTGTGTGCCTGTCTGTCTGTGTGTCTGTGTCTGTGTGTCTGTGTGTCTGTGTGTCTGTGTGTCTGTGTGCCTGTGTGTCTGTCTGTGTGTCTGTGTGTCTGTGTGCCTGTGTGTCTGTCTGTCTGTCTGTCTGCCTGCCTGTCTGTCTGTCTGTCTGTCTGTCTGTCTGTCTGTCTGTCTGTCTGTCTGTCTGTCTCTCTGTCTGTAGGATCCTTCAGCTGCCAGCAACTGCTCAAGGTGTGCGCCTGTCTGTGAGACGCGAGCGCCGACAGAATATACGCCAAGAGCAACGCTAGGCCGAGTGAGAAAACTTTGCAAAGTGTGCGCGCATCTACAACAACTTATAAATATAAATGCAAACATATAAGTGTACATATTTATACATACTTATATAACTGAATATGTAGATATACATGTACATATATAATTATACACATGTATACATCTAGATATACATGCATGGATTATAGTAGTTTCACTTTCACATATATAAAATATATATAGATATAGATTGCATAGATATATTAATACACACTGTAAGCTTGTCGGTAAATGTCTGTCTGTGTCCGTAAAATAGGAATGCGTGTTACATGTCACGTATAGTAGGTATGTATAAATATATTGCAGCTAAATATCAGAGCATATATATTTTGCTTACACAGGCTTCACGCCATATATATATATATATATATATATATATATACATTATTTATTTTATGCATGTAGGTGTATGTGGAGCCTATGTACAACCTAGCGGCGGTGGATGGAGCTCTCGTGGCAGCAAGTGCAAGGAGAAGACCGCGTGGGAATGAGTGGCAAAAGAGCGGAGTCAGACGAATCGTGGGTGGTAGAGGTGGTGGTGGTGGTGGTGGTGGTGGTGGTGGTGGTGGTGGTGGTGGTGGTGGTGGTGGTGGTGGTGGTGGTGGTGGTGGTGGTGGTGGTGGTGGTGGTGGTGGTGGTGGTACTGTGGAAGGCGGAAATCTCTCAGCACTGCCAGATTTTGAAGTTGATTGACTGACTGATCGGAGCGGGGAAGGTGTGAGCAAATATAGGGAGAAACATGTCAGGAGTTTTGTCCTGTGGGCAAGTCCGGCTTACCGTTTCGTAGACTGAAAACAAGCTTACTATCGACTAACTTCTTTAGCGCAGATATTATATCCATCCGTCCGTCCGTCCGTCCGTCCGTCCGTTTTTCCAACCAAACATCTATCCACCGTGGATGGATGGAGGGATTATTATCTGACCAATCTATCGATAAATGGGTGGACGAAATGAATGAATGAATGAATGAATGAATGAATGAATGAGAGAATTTCACCTTACAGGTGTAATGAATCGGACTCTGCATAGTGACAAGACCATTGAGATAGAAAACATCGTGGGTGGCCATCGTTATGGGTGGCCGGCGATGCATACAAATGACCACTGCATGCAAGAGGGAAATGAAGAGGAAGTGGGAAGAAATTGCCCAACGGATGTTTGGATGTATGGATGAATGGATGGAAGGATGGATGGATGGATGGATGGATGGATGGATGGATGGATGAATGAATGAATGAGATGGATGGATGGATGGATGGATGGATGGAAGGATGTATGGACGGATGGATGGATGGGCAAACGTTCAAGCGCATTGGTCAATTTGGAAGAATTTATGGACGAATATCATGAGTTCAGATTTTACACCAAGTGCAGAGATCTCTTTCTTTCGTTCGTTCATTCCTTCATTCATTCAATATACTTAAATGGCAATTATTCCTCCAAGGCTTTCCTAATGTGTGGCCTCTCTCTCGGGGTTTAGTGCTTGACCCTGGTTTGTTGACAGTGCATTAGATGCCATTCAGTACGATACTTCACAATCATTCAGCGGAATATCAATTTCATGCGGATTATTATACTCAAATCTGTTGGCAGATTGTCTTGTCCTTCGTCTGTGCAGCTGTTGTCCGTTGTGTTTCATGGTCTGCAAAGGTGGATAGCAGCCAATGTATATATGTATTTAAGTATGTGTGTACGTATGTATGTACGTATGTATGCATTTATGCATGTGTTGGCATGTGTATGTTTGTATGTATGCAAGCATGCATGCAGGTATGTATGAATGTTTGTATATATTTATGTATGTATGTATGCATGTATGTACGCATGTATGTTTCAGGACACTTAACATAACGCATTTTTCAGTATCTCACAAAAGTGACGAATAAACTCCTTAATCCATCAAAAACTGATTTTCTATTACTGGGCTCTCCACAGCAATTTAAGAAATGCCAATGGCTTAAGTCATAGAAACTGGGTGACTGTTGTTGAGCTGGGAGACACTGTTCGAAACTTCGGCGTTGTTTTCAAATCTACAGACTCTGTTTCTCGCTGATCGTGTAAATGGTAGGCCTATTTGTTAGACATCAAATATGTAGGCCTATCTTCGTGATATAGGCAGAATTAGATATTATATCACCATTTCCTCAAGGATATCTCTGGCAAATTCATTGTTGTCCAGTCGCATAGATTACTGTAACTAGCTTCTGTTGTTCACTGCACATGAGGAGGTGCAGTCCTGGATGACGGCCAGGTATAAATTCCTTTATCCATCGACAGCTGAATTTTTGATACCGAACACTCCAAAGGTGCTGAATAAGTTTGAATAGTTTATATCTTTGAAACTGGGACACTCACTGATTCAGTTCTTAAGCTGGGTGTTGTTTTTGACTCCACTATTCCCCTCACCAGTGACAGTTTCATATCCTCGGGCATGCATATTCATGACTTATGTAGAACTGGGCGTCTTGTGTCAATACCTGACTGGATATGTCTGCATTGAATCATTGATCCACAGCTGACTGGATTACTGTAACTCGCATCGTGTGAATATCAGTAAGTCTAATTTGCAGAAGTTCCGAAGGATTTAGAAGTCTTTGGCTAGATTTGTTACTAGTACAGCAAAATGTAAGCATCTGACCATTGTACTTCAATAATTGCATTAAATTTCTGTTCCGCAAAGGATCTGTTTCAAAGTTGGACTTCTGGTCTGTAAAATATTGAACTGTTACAGTAGCAAACCTCATTTTTTTAATCAGTTTAAATTAACTCTGTGCTATCGCTATCCAACAACGTCATCTGAATGCCTCTCTACGGTCATACCCAAGCATAGAACTGTTCTTGGTGAGCGACTTGTTCAGTTGCTGGACCTACATTTTGAAACTCTATCCTTGTATCTCTCTGGTCTGGTCAGTCGCTTACGTCGTCTCTTTCTCGGATTGACACTTTCTTCAAATTGCTTATCCACCATACTCTGTCTCTCTTTCTAAGGGACTGATCTTCTGGATATTGACCTCATTACGGCTTGGTTTTGGTGCGCCATCGCCAGATACCTTGGGCGTTAGACACCGGACTGACCGGAGCTAGACAAGTTACTAATTAATACGAATTCATTCGTTTATTCGCTCTTTCATTTAATTCATTTATTGATTCTACGTAAAAGAGTAAAGCCTTGACTAAATGAGAATGCACTTTAATATCGAAACGACTATAATTATAATAACGATGAGTATGATGATAATGGTGATGATGACGATGATGATGATGATGATTACTATTTTTGCCCCCGAGGTATATGATACCTCAGAAAGTAAAAAAATCGAGAAAATACAAAGAAATTCTCGGACGGTTATCGTTTTTATCATCAATACCCTTATTATTTTAAGATTTGTTATTATTATCATCATCCTTGTCATTGTTTTATTATTATTACTGGTGTTGTTGTTGTTGTTGTTATTATTATATATTTTTCTATTTATTTGTTTAGCTATTCCTGTCTGTGAAAGTTTTCCCAAACTACAAGCAGTCATATTTATTATTAGTTAATATGTGAACAAATTCCGTGAAATTTCTTGAATCCCTCTTCAAAGAAAAACATCCTCTAGTTTCTTGATGATTCTAAATCCTGAATAAAAAAAACAGAAAAGGGTAAGTGGGGTCACGTATGCCATGACAGGTCGCAGTTACGATGGGTAACATCATACAGACAAAAAATAATGGTCGAATCAACATCGCATCATTTTCGTTTCCTTGGGAAACAATAGATATAGTTTCACTACCACCAATACTAATCACCATTATCATCCTCGTTGTCATCATCACATCTCCATACTAACATCATCATCATCGCCATCACAACCATCATGATTATCAAAAAATACATCATTATCATCATTTTCATCATCACAATCATCATCATCAACAACAACATCAGAATCATCAACAACATCATCATCACCATCAACGTCATCGTCAGCAAAACCTTAAACAAATAGACAATGTTACTAATACTGCTACTATTACTGCTATTAAAAATCAACATCTGCAGCACCCTGGTCTAATGCACAAGACATCAACCGTTGGGTTGATGGCGTGTGCATTGATCATAATAAAAGCAAGCCGTAATCAGTTCAACAGCAAGAAGGTAAGTCAACTGAGACAGAGAGCCAGACTATGGTGGAAGAGTCAACCGGAAAGATGATATACATTGAGTTGCATATGAAGTGACATCAGCCATAAGCAAAACATAAGATACTGAGAATAAATCAACAATAACAACAGCAACTACTTCTACTACTACCACTACCACGACTACTACTAGTACTACGACTACTAGTGCTGCTACAACTACAACTACACAATTATGAGAAAACAATAATAAGATCAATATAATGAAATGCTTATGCAAATGCAATGTATCGCAATGTAGGCTAACGATGCAATTCAACGCAATGAGACGCCAGCATGTAGATCCGTCCGATGTACAGACCTGCTTACCTTAGTCCGCGATTCGCTTCAGTGTCCATAATAACCACCGTCATAATGAGGGACACCATAACCAAAGCCACCATAGCCATGGTCACCGTAACCATGTCCGTTGTAGAAAGGATGCGCATAGCCATACGGGTACTCGGACCCTGCGTGGTAGGGGTACGCATACCCATCGTGCCCGTATCCGTAGCCGAAAAACACGTGGTCTGGTTTTCCGTCACGGTTCCGATCGCTACGGTCGTCGACGCCATCTTTGTTCTCGTCGAAAGTTCCGGCTAAAGCACCGGATATGGCCAACGAGAGAAGTAGAAGAAGTGTGGTTTCACGTCGCATTGTTTCAACTGAGATGATGGTCGACTATGTCAAACGCCTTGCGTCAATTGATGAACTCTGTAATGTTACACGTTTGCATTCATGGATAAACTTATACTTACATCAAACATACATACATACATATGCACATGCATACATGAATACACTTTTACATACATACAGCTAATAAGCTGTTCTGCCTCTCAGTGATTAGCCGTGCCAAATACAATCTACAAAACTGAACGGTCGACTGTCAAAGCCTTGCAAAGTGCAAAGTCCATAAAGCTCAGCAGTCAAAAACCTTGCTTAAATCTGTTAACCTATTCAGTCAAATACTTCAAAACTGACTCAACACTTCTTACAGATATATACATATTATACATAGCGTAATCACAATTTCTAAATTTCTAAAGCCCCACTTAAAAGCTAAATGCAAAGCACAAGCTTATTCACTAGCGTTGTGTCGTTTCAGCGGGATTATCCAAAGATACACAATTGCATGTCCACGTCTGAAGATCAGAGAGAAAATGTGTACGAAGAAGAAGAAGACTAAACCCATCAACTGTCGTCTCTATTAAAACCATGATACAAACCTTCGCGATCGACGTTGCGAAATGCCTTTTAAAACCTAGGTATATAATAGTCACACCTGTGCAACCGAGAACGCTCAACTGCATCAAACGCCGCATGGATGTCTCTGAACGCACAACACTAGGCCTACATATATACACTCATGGGTCAGATGCTGACCTCGGCTTCGGACAATCACTAAGCTTACACCGACCAACCGACGATTGAGATACGCATGTGTGCATGGACATTGTACATAATTATGTGCGTATATGTATGTCTGTTGATCTGGTCCTTTTTGTATATCTGTGTGCATGTATGAACGTACTATGTATAGATGCCCGTCTGTCTGTGACACTGCGACTATCTGTTTGTTTGTATGTCTATCTGTATGTCTGTCTGTGTGTATGTATGCATCTGTGTATCCATGTATACATGCATCGGGATACATAAATCCACGCATGCATGCATACAGAGAAAAGGGACAGACAGCAGACAGACAGACAGATAGACAGACAGGCGGAGTATATTGCCAAAGTGCAGGCGTGTGCATTGCAACACGTCACTGAACTGGAGTCGAAAAAGGAAGAGCATTTGACTCTAGAAACCAATTCATCACATTTCATATTATCATTTGGAGACTTCTAGAGCGCTCAAAAATATTTTAAAATGATCATAAGTGACCCAAGTCATTCCTACACGTTTCTTTTGTTCATCCGTTAGCTGCGATGTAACGTAGAAGAAAAGATGACCCGTTCCTTAAGCTAGCCTGAGAGGCAGCCATGGGTAGAAGTGCTGGCGACTTTTTTTCTTAGCCTTGGCATACGAGGGCGGGTGTCCTGTTCTCTCTCTAGCCGTGATATCTTCCCATCAACAGTCTACGGTCAGTTAACTCAGTTAGCTACGGGGTGTAGTGGAGCAGAAATCTGAAAACAAGTTTCTACCCAGGCGGAGATTTGAACCCCCGACCTCTTGGTTGACAGTTGAGCACGCTAACCACAAGAATGTCGTACACCCGTAATGGTTTCTGTTTTCTATTCTATCGTAACCATAATCTCGTAATTTCTAATGCCCTACGGTACTTATATATGGTAGCAGCTTATTACACGAGCCTCAATTCTGAGGCGTTCAGCGATGTCGTATGGAAAGCAAAATAATTATGATTGCTATTAAACCAGGGAGAGCAGGAGACAGATTCTTACGGAGGTTTAGGTCGAGAGAAACGGGAATTGGATGGATCAGGATAAGCTGTAGTGTATCTGTAAATCTTAAAAATTTATCGTCACCACGCAAAGGCTACATGAGGCGACCAGCTTATAAACCAGCGCTATATAAAATGAAACCCACACAACCCAGGTTGAGGTTGTGGTCATTTTTCGGTATCAGGTCAGTATCCAGAGTCAAGTTGGGTCAGATCAGTGACAAACGCAACTTTTTAGCCAGAGGGTTCAGTATGTTTTGATACAGAATTACGACAGTGACTGTCTAACGATTACGGATATGAGGAGCGTCGTATATATTCTCTACGTATAACATACATGTCTGTGATTTCTCTAAAGTGGAGGTTTTATACACTTACAGAAAATAAGCGGAATCGTATTTCTATACCTATTAAATATTATGGACTAAATAGCTTCATCTTAGAAATCGCAATAGGTTAGAAATTATGTTTGTTGGTCAGACTATGTTAATAATAAGCTCGTTTATTTTCGGCTCAAAGTGTAAACATTAATTCCTGTGAAGTATCCTCCGACGATCAACTGTTTCTTTTCGTTATCGTAACATAATCTCCATGGCCTTAGGATCTTTTTTTCTTCTTCTTCCTGTTTCGTTGGACAAAGAATTCGATTCCATTGAAGATCGGAATCCAAGAGAATCACTCTACCTTTCCCTTGGTCAGCCACAAACACTCGATCGTCTGAATCGAGGGAGAGATATTGGGGATTTTCCAGTTTCTGTATTTCATTTGATGGAACAAAACGACGGATGACCTTCTGTCCATCACTGGTCACTTCACTTACAACCCACTTTTCTTCCCGCTCTCTCCCACTTGACGCACTCTTTTCCTTCTCCTCGTTCTCTATCCACAGGTGAAGGATTATGAAATTTCCTATGGATGTTTTCACTGCACGAGTTAGAAGTAAGATTTGGTATGGTAACTGAATAATTCGAATTAGTTCTGCGTCTGATCCGTAGATCATCAGAATGGACGATGAATGATTGACCATCAACAACTGACCATCACTGGAGACTGACAAAGTACGTGGCTTATAATCAGTGATCAGCCATTTGATGATTCTGTGTTCGTCATCTGTTTCTCTTGTTATCTTCCAGACGCATTTCTCATCATAGTCAGTGACGTACAGACAATTATCCTTCTCACTGGATCCAATGTCCCTGGGATTGATCTCTTTTAACTCAATGTTTTTCTGAAGACGAAATGAATTTCGATTCTCAAAGACATGATTTACACTTATAAATTTCATAAAATACCAATCTTCTTGACAGAGGACGTCGATTTCTTCTCGCAGTTTAGTTACTCCAAGAACTCTTTCAGGTACTCCTACGTCGATTCTCTCAGCGAAGTTGACGAAAAGCGGGCACACGACTAAAATAAAAGAATGTAATCAACATATTAACAATTTACTGTTAATATCCTTTAAATTTACTTGTGATTATAATTATTATGAGTGCTCTCAATACTTATTTAACTTTTTGATTATTTGTTTCTATCATTGCTTTTTAATTAACATTGTATAATTCGGATTAAAGCACATAGTCAATGCCTCAGATTCACAACCAAAATTTAAAAAAATTATTAGAATTTTAATTTAAGTTGTTTCTTTTTTTACTATATATTATAAATAGTAATCAGCTCAATTGGGTTGCTCATTGAATCGATCCCGATATATTTCTTTATATTAATTGCTTCTGTATCTCGTTTCTTGTCTCTTAACTTCAAACTGTTCCGTCTCTCTTTTTTATTAGTCAAGATGTACGTGTACATAATTATACTTGTCATCCATTCTCAGCTCTGTTGGCTTACTAGATTTTAAATTACCTGGCTATCGTACTGTCCATTATCAAAGTCATCAATACTCACTTTTTTTGACTGTCACTAGTGTCAGTGTTTCTATTTCATCATCTAATTCTTCGCCTGTTTTATTTAACTGTACATATCACTGTAGGCCTGGTTCGTTTCTCTCTACCTTCTCCACCTTATCCTTTGAATATCTGTACTCCAGTCCCGCCTCTTAGGTTTAATTTCATGTCTTAGCTTTACCCATGGATACCATCAGTATACATAAACAAAAAAGAATAAGTTCAGTCTCTCTCTCTCTCTCTCTCTCTCTCTCTCTCTCTCTCTCTCTCTCTCTCTCTCTCTCTCTCTCTCTCTCTCTCTCTCTCTCTCTCTCTCTCTCTCTCTCTCTCTCTCTCTCTCTCTCTCTCTCTCTCTCTCTCTCTCACTCTCTCTCACTCTCTCTCTCTCTCTGTCTCTCTGATCCAGTACCTTCATTTATTTATCACCATTGGTCTATTAAAGGCCTTTCTTCTTGTACTAACCTCAATTCGACCTATCAGCCGATTTAAAACACTGCTAAGGTCCTATATTATAAGCAACATCACCTCATTTATTGTCGACATATAATATACTAGGGTTCATTGGTGTTATCTGTTTTATAATTTGTTAATATTACTACCATTCATTAACTGATTAGTCACTTAAGGTTTTAAGATAGTAAATAGCTATACCTTGGATATGAATATGTCTACTCTCAATGCTTGCTTTATTTTGTGTTTAAATTTTGGCTCACTGTTAGTTAAGATTTATGAATTTTCAACCAGATATGACATTGTATCTATTCTGTCCGTCTCAGCCTGTGAACTATCAGGGTGTCCCATTTTAGCGGGACTTTTCCCTTAGGGACATCCTTTTATAACACTAAACTGATAACTGTTGTTTTCTGTCACTGTTAATCTGCAGTTTGTGTGTTGTAATAAAAACGGATTTGATTTGATTTGATTTCTTTTCAGTCTCATTATGTTGCTAATTTCACTAGTGCTATCCTAGTCATTTCATTCATTCATCTAAGTTGTATAACACATTAGGTTGATAATATGCTTTAATTTATTTTTTCACGAGTGCTTTGGTAAGAACTTACAGGCACTAACTGTTTTCTTGAACTGGGTGCTATCCATGCTGATCACTTTCGATTGGATGATGTCAGAATTAGATGGTCGAATATTTGCAATGCCAAATAATACATGTCTCAGCTGATTTGATTCGTACAGCTTCTGAAAATGGTTAAGGGCTGCTTGTGAACGACACCAGAACCAAACGACAACAGTCTGTCTGTCCAGTTGAGAATTGAAGATTTCAATACCTTCATCCTTCAGTTGACTGATGAGTTTATTAGTTTGGTGTGATCTTGGTTTGGTTCTCTTTCGAATGTCGCTGATTCTTTGATGAAGCGACTTTACGTCCATGAATGTTGGACACGTTGTACCACAAGTTATAACTTTGACTTTTATGGCAACTACAGGCAGAAAAAGGTATAGTCAGGACCGCATTAAAGCTAGTGCGGGTCCAGGTGCTGTGATTACTTATATATAGCCAACAGCGCGGGGCCCAGTTAGTACATAAAAAATCCATAAATGCGGGCACCTCAAATATGCAGGCCTGGGTGCTGCAGCACCCTTAGCACATCCCTTAATTTGGGTCTGGGTACAGTATAATTATGTAATTATGTAGACCTTATTTCATAGGTTTTACTTTTGTTACCTGTTTTTTGTTACATCATTTATAATAATTTGCAAACTTTATGGATATCCACTTTCATATGAGTGGTTCCTCCGGAGTTTGGTCCTCTTCAAACCCCGAAATTGGGTGCCACTATCCATTCTCAAAATCTGAAATTAAACATTATTTTATAACAAGCATAAGGGTGCTTTAGGAGAAGAATTCTATTTATCACGCATTTTTAACGCGTCAATTTATGAATTCGCTTCAAAAGTGGAAGTAACATGATAGATAAGTTTTCAAATGTTTGCGAGATATTTTAAGAGAAGGTTTCGGCAAAGCAGATCATAGTATAGGGCCTACTTGTGTGCAAAATGGCACTAAGGCAATAATTTCTTCGCGTGTTTGCAATGGGACATAGCAGCTGGCAAGAGGGTGAATATTGCAAGTATAAATTAGTATATGAGTGGACGTGAGTGGAAAGACGATAGACCACGAAGTATCTTGTAGGCCTATAAAAGGATGTGGCCATTCAAACCTTAAACAGAGGCGCGTTTACAGAAAGCGAGGCCCTAGGCGCACACATTTTTTGGGCCCTTCTGAACTTGTAGTCTGAGTTTGAAGTTGAACTTGAAGCCGTTTTTCTGACACTGGCACTGTAATTATGATTAGTCATAGAAGCTATTTCCATGGAAGGTGAAGTTATTTGATTTAACGATTTTTTTTAAAAACTGAGATCGGGTGTTGAATCAACAATCAACTTTAAAAACGTGGGCATTTTTACTTCTTGAATAAATTGAGCTCTTTAAATTGTCCCCGGTATTGTGATAAATTCACCACAAATTATATTGGATAATTCTATAATTGGAAAAAATATTTTCCATCGTTTGGGGGCCCTCCGAGATCTGGCGGTCCTAGGCGCGCGCCTAGTGCGCCTACGTGTAAACGCGCCTCTGACTTTAAATAGCGAATAAATGTTTAAATGGGAAATTACTTCCTTTGTAGTGGTCATAAGAAAGGTTTTATAACGTTCCTTCACACATACGTCTACAAGAAATCCGCAGAGTATGGTATTATAGCCTTTTTTCATATGAACCTGCTCATAATGACGGCATAATAGAGCCTTTCTATGAATCAACAATGCTCAAGAGTTGTGATAATAAATAATTATGTGTTGACTAGTATACCAAACACGACAGGGCATAATCTATTAAACAGAATTGCCGTAAGTTCACCTACTGATCTTGATGTAATTCGATATTGATTTAGATCTAGTATTATAATTATGAAACAAAGTATTCTAATCATGGGCTTTAAAATTAAATTTAAACTGTGAACCTCCTCCGTTTTGGACGATCTTTGCCACTTCCGTTTGGTTCGTTTCTCGAAGACACTTGACGAAATTTGAAAACATTTTTTCGTCGAAGGATCTCACAACGCGTAAAAGTTCGGCGTTCTTATCTCGATTTGAACGTTGTCGTTGAATGAAGTGAAATTGTTTTCCCGTTAAACAGTTGAAGGAATGCAGCAAATCGATGAACTCGTCAATCGGCTGAATACTTTGCAAAAGATAATTTTTGTTGTTTTTACAGATTGCTGCGTTTTTCATGTTTTCTTCATAAAAGTCTGAAAAACCAACAATATCGCTACGTTTCGCGCCGAAGAGATGTTATAATGCAAAGAGCTTTGCTGCATTATAACGTCTCCTCGGCGCGCAGCCTCTTTGCCCGAAGTAAATGAGAAACCTGCTTTGGAGTTGACAGAGAAATAGATATGAAAGTATGGTTTGGGCCCAACGAAGCATTACAGAATCCACTATTTTAAGGTGAGAAATCGCCATCGCCCAAGCGATGTAGACATGTACATATGTATGTATGTATGTATGTATGTATGTATGTATGTATGTATGTATGTATGTATGTATGTATGTATGTATGTATGTATGTATGTATGTATGTATGTATGTACGTATGTGTGTATGTATGTGAATATTTATAATGGGAAGCCTTCCAAAAACGAAGGAGCCTAAATGATGTCAACTAGATTTTTCAATACAATTTTTGTATAAACCCATCGGATTGCAATTTCTCTATCGCCGCCTGTACCAATTCGTCAAATTATTCGTCTCAAGGCAGATTTTACTCAATAATTCTTAACTTTACTAGCGCTTCCGAAGTTCCGAGTCGACATTTCGGATTTTTCTTTTCGAAATATCGGATTTTTCTTTTCATTCTGCAACTCTCTTTTCTGACGTTATTAATTTGGTCTCGTGTCAACGAAGCCTAACCGAAATGGAACGGGTATACTTTGCCGACACCTATTGATAGAACAGTTTACATAGGCTGTTACTGGGAATCTTGGATTCGGTGAGCGAGAGACGGGAAGACGATAAGCGTTACCTTAATGACACTCTGAATGTTTGCGAATTATATTAGATTATTCTACCAAAGTCATTGCTTGTGGTTGAGAGAAAAAAGTTTGACAGTAATGTTTGGAAGACATCTAACCTTTCAAGTAACGCCAGGTTGCTTTTTTGAACCGTTGTCTGGTATTTCTCCGATAAAAGCAAACGTCGACTGATGTGAGAGACCTGATAACTTCTTCGTCTCTCTGCTTCGTTGATGAATTCAGTGTCCAATGCAGATAGGACTTCTGTAAGATAATATCCAACATCTCCAGTGGAAGATCGTACAGCTGAAATGAAAAGAGATGCAACATTAACACTGGAAGACTATATTGGATATTAGATATATTGGTTAGAACCCTGCGCCGACTTGATGGCGTCGGCGGCGGCGGCACGCCGGTTATTTTGGTTCGGCGGCGTCGGCCCTACAGAATATTTGATAAATATGAGTCACTATGAACAACCATTTATCCTGTGACAAGTCAGGAGAGCCAATTTCTCTAAACCACACCATAACAATGAAGCTAAACTACTGTACACACAAAGGAACTGAGAAAGAAGGCACCTACAAACATTTCCCTTAAAAATATGAAATTTTTTAATTACACTGCACATCTCTATAGATATTGACAAATTGTAATCAGATGAAGCAACATGCATTTGCATATTGTATAAATACATTTGCACATGCTCTAATACAGCAGAGGACTGATTACACCAAGTCACATCGAAGATGCCGCATGACAGCAGCCTCCCAGGTAAAGAGGCTGCTGTCAAGACCAGGATTGCAATGTAAATATACGTTTTTTCCTATATATATATATATATATATATATATATATATATATATATATATATATATATATATATATATATATATATATATATATATATATATATATATATATATATTGATCGAATGACAGAGTGGCATTAAGCCTGTTAAGTTTAAAATGAATTTACCAGGTGGTCTGGTGCTCGTTTGAATTGATGCCATGCCATTTAAGATCTCTGTATGTAGACCGTTGTTTGTATCAGACTGGGATACGGAAATTTCGCCCCCGGAAGATTCGCCCCCGGAAGATTCGCCCCCGACATTTCGCCCCCGGGAAGATTCGCCCCCGGAATTTCCGCCTCCGGGATCTATGATGAAAATGTAACTAAGACTCTAGAAGCTGGATTAGCGATGAAAATGTAACTAGAAGACTAGAAGCTGGATCTATGATGAAAATGTAACTAAGACTAGAAGCTGGATCGACGGGGGCGAAACTTCCGGGGGGCGAAATGTCGGGGGCGAATCTTCCGGGGGCGAATCTTCCGGGGGCGAAAAGTCCTAGAACCATTAGGCTGAACTGAAAGAGACCATTCTTGATACTTATATGTACTAAGTAAAAAACTGTCTCGTTCTGGTACTGTTTACGTGAATAGATTCCAGCCAAAGTATTAACCAATTATACCTTCCATTCTGCAGGAATTGGTTAAACGGCATATCTTGATATTAATAGCACTTAAGAATTCCTCTAACCTTACAAGATTAAGCAAAAATTAACACTATTGTAATAAGACAACCGACATTAAAGACTACAATCAATAAGTTATAGAAGCTCTTCAACATGAAGGTACCGAATGCGGGTACAGTAGTACACTTACAACGACATTCATATTACTTTCGTTGTCAAGGTATTAAGGAAATGAAAACAGGGACAGAAATATCAAAACACTTGCTACTTGTAACAAGATATTGCTTTAAATGACTGTGTGTATCATTGCACAAAGACAAGATCGTCAAAGTATACGTATAAAGGAATTTGGTCAGGAAGGCCATGCATTCTTGGTACCAAGAAACAGACTACACACATAATAATCAGCTATGATCACTCTTTATCTTCATCATTAACACACGAGTTCCTACCAATCAAAAGCGCCTTCGTGCTATTTCTGAGAATACTTCAATTGTTTAATAAAACATTTAGGTGCAGATATATACTTTTCAGCTGATCTTACATCTAATACTTTAAGAACAGTTAGATAGCCAATTAGTCGTCTTTCACCATCCTATATTGCTGACAGAAATGTAGAAATTTTCCTCTGTCACAAAATGAGAGTTCACACAGTGACTGTAACACCGTTACACCGGCAACAGAGAAAACTCCTGTTTATAGTTATTTTAGGTCGTCTTTTTTTCTTGTCAACAGCTATATCCCATTTCACAGTCACCAACATGCAAGGGAACTAATGTATGCTGTAATGGCTGCACAAGTCAACTCGAATTGGTGACGTCATAGCATTGACGTCACCAAGTCGTGTTGCCGATCACGTTTCGCAAAGAAATCCAGAAAAATAAAAAGATGTAAGTACAAAAAGTGTACAAGATAATAATAATAATAATAATAATAATAATAATAATAATAATAATAATAATAATTATTTGCTGGAAGTTTGCAGCTGAGCTAATAATAATGGGGGATCCGCAGGAGACAGCACGCCTCTTTCAGCGTCTTTCAATTTGCACGCAACAATTTAATGCCGTTGCATTTCGAGGCACTTTTACACAACTGACAGGTGAAGATGACCGTTAACTCCAGAACAACCAAGCTCTTCGGATAGTTTCTAGGAGCCTGAGGGATTACTTGTACCTCGGGCGAAAAAAAAAATAATAATAATAATAATAATAATGATAATGATAATAATAACAATCTTTATTATTTCAATCTGACAAGTACGCAGTACGATTTCATGGAATACATTGAAACATGACAGTACAATCAAGATGCCCACTTCTATTTCGCACAAAAGTAATAGGCCTACTTTATCACGAAATCATGGAAAACATGAAAAATGCAACAATAACAATTAAACACATCAGACTGACATCGGTGGCGCGCCGACGAATTGTCGACGGCGGCGGCTCTAATTATGATTTGTTAATCTATAGCTTATGAGATAGAACAAGTAAAAATTAATTAGCATAACATGGATTTCACCTGGTTCAGAAGACCTCTGAACCATTGCAATTTACAAGATATAAAGCCAATCGCCACAGATTCATTGTATCATTTTAAAACATGACAATGGTATCCATTGACATAGTGATATATATCTATCTGTTTCTTCCGTTATCTGTTTATATCAGAGTTTTTCAAGCTGTGGTCCGCGGACCAAGAGGGGTCCGCGAAGGTTATTGCGGGGGTCCGCGAGAGCATTCTGAAAATATTCATTAATGATTAACACTGCATAGTTTTAGCATTAACAGCCTGCGTTTTCAAATTCATAGGCATACACTATTTATAGTATGCCTGTAACTATATGATCTATACGAGTCTGATTGGGGGTGACCCGTCAAAAGAGCGCCCGACAAAAGAGCGCCGACAAAAGAGCGCCGACATAAGAGCGCCGACATAAGAGCGCCGGCGAAAACTTTATATTGAGGGTTCAATACCGAAACTTGTATTAGCATTCAAGGTTGAGGGACAGCTGAGGACAAATCACTTAAACATTTATCAATGATTGTTACCAATTGAGTTATATCAACTGGTATGGAAAATAAAAAGTATTTTATTTTATTTTATGTTACATCTATAGTTGAGCGCCGACATAACCATTAAATCGCGCGGATGACGCGAACAGAATCCTGGTATTCGGAACGGAAGAAAACATGATTTGCTTTGTAATATTTTTCGTTGCATTCCGTTAATAAATCTGTTATCTTTTTTCAATGCATTCCATTAAATACATTACATTTGTATTTAATGTCTTCGGTTGCAAGACAAATGGTTCACCGACGAATGGTTCATGAACAAATGTTCCACTGACAAATGGTTCACGATAAATTATTAATATTTTAAATAATCATCTAGAATCCAGCTCTAGTTTGAGCTTTATAGTCGATGAAAATATACTCAAACTAGAGGCTGGATGAGTGATGAAAATATGGCTAAAACTAGAAGCTGGATGAGTGATGAAAATATAGCTAAGACTAGAAGCTGGATGAGTGATGAAAATATAGCTAAAACTAGAAGCTGGATTATCGATGAAAACATACTCAAACTAGCAGCTGGATGAGCGATGATAATAGAGCTCACACTAGAAGCTGAAAGAGCGTGAACCTTTCGTCAGTGAACCATTTGTCGTGAACCATTTGTCGGAGAACCATTTGTTCGTGAACCATTTGCTAGGACACCTTAATCTTCTTGTCGGCGCTGTTATGTCGGCGCTCTTTTGTCGGCGCTCTTTAGTCGGCGCTCTTTTGTCGGTCGCTCTTTTGACGGGGTGCCCTGATTGGGTAATGTAATGTAAATGTTCGCGATTTTCTATAGCAACCGTATATGGCCTTGACCCTGCTCATTTTTCAATGAATTGATCGGGTGAGATCCTTCACCACCGCTTGCCCGTTTGAATGGGTGCCACGCCATTTAAGGTCCCCGTGTTGGGACCGTGCTAGCCCGAGATTTATATCTCTGAAATAAGCCATCTTTGGGAAGCGAATCGCGGTCCGCATGCGCTCTAACACAGAGTCGCATGAGACGCGCAGCCAACGCTCTTACCGATGTAGCCAACTGGGCCAGTATTCGATCACACTGTTTTGGTGACGCTGCTGATAGTTATTCTCTGCGTACTACAGTGATGTAAATAAAATGTATGGTCACGTTACATTTCTAGTCTAATAGACTAAAACGTGTGTGTTTCAATAAAAATTTAATAAATCATTTCTGCTTATCGACTGTTAATAATTTTTGCACACAAGGTAAGCGCGATATATTTGTAATATCCTGATTGTCTCAAATCTGGACTTATAGAAATGTGTGGGATTCGTCTGATTTTAGCATTTAAATGAACAAAAATACAGAGTTTGAGCAAAGCATATTCCTATTTCGTTCACGTTCGCTGTAATATCCTCACTACATAATTTTTTTGTTTGTGGTACGGTATATCGATAACGTTTTTGAAACGTAAGAATTACTGCTTATCCAAAATAGCATCAAGTTTCTGCAAAGCAAAACAAGCACATCCCTCCCACTGACATTACTGGTTTTTGGCGAAACCGATGTTATTGATTTCTTTAAAAATGACTGTCTTCCTTCATTGTTATTGCAGGATGTTAATAGCAAATTATTCAGCGTTACTTTTTATATTATAATAGTTCTCAGCGTTACTTTTTATATTATAATAGTTCTCAGCGTTATAAGCGTTATATTTTGATTAAATTTTAAGTGATAAATTTTACTTTTTAAATACTTGGGTCCGCGAGCTATGCCTAGCAAAAATAGGGGTCCCTGGTCCAAAAAGTTTGAAAACCTCTGGCTTAAATGACCTCGTTAGTTGCTAAATGAAAGTTTTAAGCTCTTCCACATTCATGCTTCCATCACATAAGTCTAATCAACTTATTCATCCTAATGCTTTTAAGAAACATTACCGCTTTCTCTTATCTTTACTACCTTAAATGATACTGGTAACTCCATCCAAAATCGCTAGTTGTTTCGTAACCTGTTTAATGTAGCCTACGAGCGATTTATGCAACCAGACGGTAATCCTGATTCAGGTTCTGCACTTGTCCATATTAATGGATTAATGGTTGGCCTCATCAATGTTTGTATTAAAGTCAACCATAAGAGATAATTTAGAAAGAGAGAACATCAGTCACTCCAACATGTTATGATTGTGAGAGGCAAAGTCTTACCGTTGTACTATACGGAGTTTCAATCTGTTCAACTCTGCCATTCAGCAGTCTGTGTTTTCCTTTCAAATAAAAAATATAGAAGAAATATTAAACTTTGTTCATCATAAAATGTGTTCAACATTCTCGCTTTCCAAACAATTATATTGTTACATCGTTCACTAATACAGATTAACCTTAATAATTTATTAATTAAAAATTCGTTTGGTTCCATTTGTTAACGGTGTGAGATGCCGTATTTTAGCATTATTAGCCTACACATGCATCAGTCCGCAAACAGACGCGTAAGTCAAATATAAGCTTAATTCCAATTAGCTGCTAAGTCATTCAGAGTTAATGATTGTACTGAGGATGACGACCACGATGACGATATTTCTGATAATGAAGAAATAAGCTTTGGAAGCTCCCACCCTAATAAACGGTTCACATTTTGTCACAGGAATAATAAACAGAAGCACCTCGATCGAAATAGGCAAGGAGGTTATGATGGTTATCTGGGTCATGTTTCCTATAGTAATTACAGCAAAGTAAGAGCCAAATAGCGATGGATTTCAATGGTTTGTATTTCATTAGGCTACGGCACAGCTCTACAATGCAACACGCAATACTCGATAGAACCTCCACGCATTTGTTTAAACTTAGAATTGTCTGTCATTACATGTTATTTTCTTTTGCAAATTCTGCAGTCTAACGAGGATGCGAAAGCTGTCAGTCGGCGCACTAAACAGGATGAACATTTGACCCATATATAGGGCCTATAGTATACCCGCACCTATGACCTGCGTTCCCGCTCGCATAGCAGGATGATTCCTAAGGCAGACGCGCTAACGGGTAAGAATTTCTTAACTAGGATGCTATACCAGTAAAATTCATATCCAATAGTAAGGCCTTCTATCTATACCTAACCTAGTTAGCTGGCTTCCTTTCCAACTTAAGTTATTTTTTGTGTTTCATGCCTCTCACTGCATAACATGTTTGTTAACCACAGTGCGCATGCAGGTGGTTCAATAAAGAATATACTTACTTACTTACTTACTTACTTACTTACTTACTTACTTACTTACTCACTTACATAAACTTTGCATTGGCTTCTAACTGAGCTTTAACAACTCTAGTACCGTCGATGTTATTTCTGTATAAGTATTAGTAATAAAGTTGTTTTTTTTGCATACCTCTTTTTCGAGATATAGAGAATAGCAATTCAAGATTCTGGTGTTTATGAATACTGTCGTTATCCGTTGGCTTGTGTTTTCCTGCGCATCCGCCCATTGTGTTCCGATACAGAAATGAATTAAATAAGGTCCTTATATAGCCTAATTATGATACTATTTGGTTTATGAAACGACGCTCTTCTAATTAACAACGATTACTTTCTCAGAACTTTCAACATTTATGAAATTGCTACTGATTTAGGCCTAATAAGAAACATAATGAAAAATACAAAGCCTAGGGCCTACTCCGTGGTTGAGTCAAAAAGCAGGATGTAAATTGATTGGCGTCTATTATTAGGAAAACCGTTTGTGCCTTATCACAACAACACATCATTGTAGTTTGTCTCATTGCGCCTGAACGTTTGACATTCGCTCCCGTAAATGCTATAGAGTTTGCAGTCAGAGAAAAGGTTAGAGGGTTGACGAAAGTAATTGCGTCTCTGATGAGACACAATTTTTAGTTGTTCTGGCAACATTTAGGAATTGACATAGTTGACTACAGAGCTAAAGAGACATACTTTGCTCTGCATACGGACTTTTCATTGTGCTTGCTTGCCCCCTTGTTTAGTCATTATTTTCAAGACATCTCATAGCCTACTCAGCTATAGCGATTACACTGACCGTACACTGTCGGTGAGAGGATGAGACGGCGAGGGAGAGGATTGGCCACCTGCCCTCATATGCCAAGGCTCAGAAAATGAAGTCGCTAACACTTCATACCAAAGCACTACCTTAAAGCATTACCACCGTAGCACCCTGCTGTCTCCTCGGCTTGACCTCCACGGACTCTGACCTGGCACCGGAACGGACAAGGCGGATATGGCTATTGCGGACTTGTTTTGATATAGCGCCGGTGATAAGCTGTCTTCCTTTTTGTGGCGCTGAGAAATTCCGGAGATTTACATTTACATCTACATTCATAGCCACGGCTGGCTCATGGCTAGCTTAAGGGACTGCTCTTTCCTTCTTCTTCATGGCAACATCGACCGCCAGCGTCATAATTATCAAACATCTTGCATCAGCAATTTAACAAACAACATTCACATTAAACTATATAGGTTGCCAACATGATTTCTCTTTAAACTGCTAACATATTTGACTCTCAGTTTCATTTTCTAGAGAAGAAGAACAAGAGTAGACTCACGTCGCAATGCTTAAACTGAGATTATTGGGGAGGGGGATAGAGTAGTGGTAACACTCATGGCGAGGATAGCATAAAGTACGCGGATCGACTCCCGTAACCCCCCTCTAGGGCGGCGCCTTGCATGGCTGCCAAACCGTGTGTTAATTAAGATCTTGATTGTACTTTCATGTTTCAATGTAATCTTACTGCGTCTTTCGGTTTGAAATAATAAAGAATATAAAAATTATTATTATAAATATCTGCCTTAGCGGGGATTTGAACCTCCGACCTCTTAATTGACAGTGCAGCACGCTAATCACTACATTATCGAGTACCCCAATATTATTATACCACAACCTAAATGTAATGTCTCAATGGTAATAAGTCCTCAACTTGTACTCAACTTGGTATTTTTAAACCGTATTCTTACATTCTTTTTATATCATAACAGCGCTGAAATCGATGGGGTGATGAGCATCATAGCGCTATGTTTGTTGCACATAGTAGCCTATAAATTAGTAGGCTACGCGGCCTGGAGAAAATGGTCATAATTATTATGATCGAGTAGCCTCAGTAGCGCTTTAACCGGGGCATATTCTTCAGTCGGCAGATTATCTGACTTACAACTCGAGCCGAGGTTGTCTAGCGATGTAGGTTCACAGGCAACTTTAGAGAGATTTCCCAGGGCATGACCTAGCAGGTCGATCTGTATATGGCGCAGCAGATATGGAAGGGGCTGAGCCTTTTATATATTTTGTTGCCCTTTATGTCAACTGGAGTTTACAGGTAATTTACCATTTTCGCGTATTTTATTGACATTTTAAAGTTGTATTGTGAGACTATAGTGAAATCTCATACATTGCAAGCCTACAGTCAGTAACGGTTTTAACTTAAGTTAAAATGTTTGTAGCCTGTAAATAATGGCAAAGAAAGGGAATTAGGACATTTCCCCTGAAATTTCCCCGGACATTTCTCCCGACCTTCCCCCGAGTGCTCGTGCTCTTAAAAAGAGTAGGCTATATTAGGCATGTACGTATGCATGTATGTATGTGTGTACCTATGCATCTAAGTATGTATATGTGCATCTATGTACACATATATGTATGCATACATTTACGTGTATGTATGTATGTATGTATGTATGTATGTATGTATGTATGTATGTATGTATATATGTATGTATGTATGTATGTATTTATGTAGTGCCTTCATGTAAATCCACCTGATCTACCATACCTGCTTACCTTAGTTCGCGATGCGCTTCAGGATCCATAATAACCACCGTCATAATGAGGGACGCCATAACCAAAGCGACCGTAACCATGGTCACCGTAACCGTGTCCGTTGTAGAAAGGATGCGCATACCCATACGGATACCCGGACCCTGAGTAGCACGGCTACGCATACCCATCATGCCCGTATCCGTAACCAGTTTTCCCGTGGTCCGGTTTTCGTCCCGGTTCCGGTCGCTACAGTCGTCGACGCCATCTTTGTTCTCGTCCAAGGTTCCGGCCAGCGTTCCGGATATGGTCAGCGAGAGACGAAGAACAAGAGTTGTTTCACGTCGCATTGTTTAAACTGAGATTATGATCGACTGTGTCAAACGCCTTGCGCAAATTGATCAGCTCTTCAATGTTACAGTTTACACTTACGGATAAACAATACTTACATCAAACATATATACATGTACATACATAGTACTTACATGCATACACAAATACATACATACAGCTAATGAACTGTTTCTGCCTCTCAGTGATTAGCAATGTCAAGTACAATCTACAAAACTGAACGGTCGACTGTCAAAAGCCTTGCAAAGTTCATAAACTGAAAGGGTTAAAAACCTAGCCCGAATCTGTTAAGCTATTCAGTCAAATACTTCAAAACTGACTCGACACTTCTTACAGATATATACATATACAAAGCGTAATCATAATTTCTAAATTTCTAAAGCGCTACTTAAAAGCTAAGCGAAGGGCACCAGTTTATTCACTAACGGGATTATCCAAAGATACCTAATTGCAGGTCCGAGTCCGGTTGCCAGATGACCATAGAGAAAATGGGAAAGGAGGGAGGCTAAGCTCAACGGTAGTCTCTTTTAAGACCATGATATAAACCTTAGCAATCGGCGTTGCGAAATGCCTTTTAAAACCTAGGTTCATAATAGTCATACATGTGCAGCCCAGAACGCTCAACTGTGTCAAAAGCCTCATGGACGTCTCTGAACGCACAACACTAAACATAAATACATACTCACGGGTCAGATGCTGACCTCGACTTCGGACAATAACTAGACGGGGATTCTTGTCATGTGGCATCAAGCCAGCCATCTGTCGTCGAAACAATGCACAATTGCATCGACCTGCTGACGACTTAAATATGCAGGGACGTATGTCTCACATTGTCTGTGTCTGCATGCTTGTGTGTATGTATATTTGACGATGCCTTAATATGTCTGCATGTATGGAGGAATGTACTATGTATAGATGCCTGTCTTTTTGTGACTGTGACTGTCTGTTTTTTTTATGTCTATGAGTATGTATGTATGTATGTATCTGTATATCCATTTGTTTGTTTCAAATCCTATAATGTGTGCAAATACATATACATATTCACATGCATACATAAATGCATGGATACATAAATTCACGCACGCATGTATAGAGACAAAAGGGACAGACAGCAGACAGACAGACAGCGCATAGACAAAGTGCAGGTGTGTGGCAGGCCAACACGTCACTGAACTGGAGTCAAAAAAGGAAGCGCATTTGGCTCTAGAAACCAAGGCCGTAGCTAGGGGGGTGTTTTTGGTGTTTAAACACCCCCCGAAATTAAATAATGTAAAAATAAAATAATGCATTTACTAACGACAAACCCCTTGGTCGGTTGACTCGGTTGCATTTCGGCTTGCTCAAGGACGAGAAAACACCCCCCGAAATAGAAAACACCCCCCGAAACAAAATCCTGGCTACGGCCCTGCTAGAAACCCATTCATCACATATCATATTTTCATATGGAGACGTCTATAGCGCTTTTAAATACTTTTCAAATGATCGTATGTGAACTAAGTCATTCTAACACGCGTCGTTGGTTCATCCGTTCGTTCATTCGTTAGCTGCGATGTAAAGTATAGAAGAAAAGCTAGGGTGTGAGGCAGCATGGTAGAAGTGTAAAGCGACTTTTTTTCTTAGCTCGACATACGAGGGCGAGTGTCCAGTTCTCTCTTCCGCCGTATCACCTTCCCACTGACATTGTACGGTCACTTTACTCATTGCATCTGAGTTGGGTAGGGGGCGCAGGTGGAGGTAAATCTAACCAAGTTTCTGCCTATAGGCGGAGATTTGAACCCCGACCTCTCGGTTCGCAGTTGAACACGCTAATCACTAGACTGTCGACCGTCAGTCGTATTTCTATACTCCATTGATTCTATTCTATCCTATCGTAATCTCGTATCTTTTTTACTGCGCTACTTATAGGGCAACAGCTGATTCAAGAGCGCCGTTGCATTTCTGAGGTGTTCTGCATTATCGTATGGAAAACAAAATGAATTATTATGATTGTTGGACCAGGGAGAGCAGGAGACAGATGAATCTTACGGAGGATTGTGTTTAAATCGAGAGAAGAGGGAATTATAATGGCCGATTGGATGGATCAGGATAAGGGGCCCGGTAGCGTATTGGATAAGATCTGGCGTAGAGTGCGAGAGGTACAGAGATCGAGTCCCGTAGGCGGACAGCTTTGTAGGCTGCAATTTGCGCCGTGTAAAATACACTGCTGTCTGTTCTGTTAGTAGTTAAGATTTATCGCATAACATGTACTTGTACAGCGCAGTGCGTTTGCAGGCGCTTAATTAAAGAAAAAATATTATTATTATTATTATTATTATTATAATGTATCTTTACCTTAGAAATGTCTCGACTCCGCACGAAGGCACAATAGGAAGACCAGCTTATACGCCAGCGCTATATCAAATCAAGTCCTCACGACCCAGGTTGATATTGTGGACAATTTTTGATGCTAGGTCAGAATCCTGGGTCAAGGTGGCCCAGATGAGTGATAAACACAACTTTTTAGCCAGAGGGTTCAGTAGGCATTGGGTAGAGAAAGACAACGATTGCCTAACGATTAGGGATATAGGGGGCCTAATGGAGCGTCGTATGCTCTACAGGGTGGGCCAGTAGGAATGCACCAACTTTGGATGGATATAACTTGAACAACTGTTATCCGAACATCGTGCACAATATACTAAATTGAAAGTAATCATCCACTCTACTACTGTGTCAAATCTTGCACTGATATACGGCACCGTTGTTATAAAATTTCGGTGCGGCGCACACCTATCAATTTTGAATGTAAATATTGAACATCATGGCGCCGCTCACGGAAGAGGATAGAATTTTAATCCGAATTTTACGAGCAGAAAAAGGATACAATACACATCAGATGATGATAGAATTCCCTTCTAGAAAATGGAATAAATATGCTCTAAATCGATTGATTAAACAAATTGATGCTACGGGAACGTCTAACAGCCGCAACTGTGGTCGCAAACGTTCTGCGCGCACAGCGTCGAACATTGCACAAGTCCATGAGTTAATTTGCAGCCAAGACAACAATCCAGGGACGAGTAAGAGTCCGAGAGAAATTGAGCGTGCGACCGGAATTTCACGCAGTACTGTTAGGCGTATTGCTAAACATGACCTCAACCTCAAAGTCTATCGTCGACGTGAAGTTCAGAAATTGTCTGATGCCGATTCGATGAAACGTCTAGCCGCCTGCAAACGACTCAAGAAGCGAATGACAGATGAAAAGATCAACAGAACATGGTTCACAGACGAGAAGATCTTCACGGTTCAGACGCCAACAAACACTCAGAACGACCGTGTGTATGCAAACGTTAGCCTTAAGCGTGAGGTTGCGCCTGCTCGGCTTCTGAAGGGCAGGAAGCACTTCTCGCAAAGTGTGATGGTGTCGTTGGCTGTTTCAAAGCTTGGAAAGACGGCGCCATTCTTTGTTACTCCAAAGGCTAAGGTGAACAGTGTTTATTACTGCGATGAAGTACTCGCAAGAGGACTGCTACGTGATATTCGCCAACTGTCTGGAGTTGATGGGTACATCTTTCAGCAAGATGGAGCGCCGGCGCATCGTTCACGTCATACGGTTGCCTATCTGAACGCTAACGTGCCAGAGTTAATTGAACCGGAGAACTGGCCACCGAACAGTCCGGATTTAAACCCGGTTGACTATTCGATCTGGGGTTGTCTTCAGCAACTGGTCTATCGTGAACCGATACGTGACGTTGAACACTTGAAAGACGTGATTCTTTGCTGCTGGGCTGAGATAACCCAAGCACTGGTGGACTCAGCCATCGATCAGTGGTCGTCTCGTGTTGATGCAGTCATTAAAGCACGTGGTGGACATATTGAGTATCTGTTTGACTGATGATAAATTCACTCAAGATATTAATTGTTAGTACTAAGTGATTGTTTAGAATTGACATCTTCAGTTTCAGACTTTTGTTTTTTCTTGCAGTTTTATGGCTGCAAAATGGCACATCGAATATTAATATGATTATCTCAAAACGTCGTAATAGTATCTCGTAGATATTTGGCAGAATGATAAAATGGATAATTATCTTCAATTTGATATATTGGACAAGACGCTCACATAAAAATTATTCAAGTTATAAGGCGTCAAAGTTGGTGCATTCCTACTGGCCCACCCTGTATAATACGTATAACATGTCTGTGATTTCTCTAAAGTCGAGGTTCAGAAAATTTCAGAAAATAAGCGAGTTTATTTTCATGCCTGTTAAATATTACTAAATGTTATGGAATTAATAGGTTTATCTAAGAAATCGGGATAGGTTAGAAATGAGGTTTGTTGGTCAGAATATGCTGATAATAAGTGAGTTTATTTTCGACTCAAAGTGTAAACATTAACTTCTGCAAAATATCCTCCGACGATCAGTTGTTTCTTTTTGTCGTCGTAACACAATCTCCATGGTCTCAAGATATTCTTTCCTTTGTGTTCTTTTGTTGGACAAAGAATTCGATTCCATTTAAGACAGGAATCCAAGAGAATCACCCTACCATTCCCATAATCAGCCACAAACACTCGATCGTCTGAATCGAGTGAGAGATAATCAGGAAAATTCAGTTGTTGTGTTTCATTTGAAGGAATAAAACGACGGATGACCATCTGTCCATCTCTAGTCACTTCACTTACAACCCACTTTTTCTCTTGCTCTCTCCCAGTAAAACGACGGATGACCATCTGTCCATCTCTGGTCACTTCACTTACAACCCACTTTTCTTCCCGCTCTCTCCCACTTGACGAACTCTCTTCCTTCTCATCGTACTCCATCCACAGGTGAAGAATAATGAAATTTCCGACAAATGTTTCCACCGCACGAGTTGGAAGTAAGATTTCGTCTGGCAACTTAATATGTCGAATAAGTTTTGCGTCTGATCCGTAGATACTCAGAATGGACAAGTTCTCACTGACCACAAACAAGTGACCATCACTGGACACTGACAATGTCGTAAATGGCTCATAATTAATGGTCAACCATTTGATGATTTTGTGTTCGTCATCTGTTTCTCTTGTAATCTTCCAGACGCATTTCGCGGCTGAGTCAGAGACGTAGAGACAATTTTCCTTTTCACTGGATACTATGTCCCAGGGAAGTGTAATCATTTTTAGTTTGATTTTCTTCTGAAGCCAAAATGGATTAAGATCCCGAAAGACACGAATTACTTTTAATCGACTTAAAACATAGATTTCATTTCGCAGTTTAGTTACTCCAAACACTATTTCATTTATTCCTACATTGATTTTCTGAGTGAAGTTGGTGAAAATCGAACAAACTGCTAAAATAAAAGAATATACTAACAGTTCACTGTTAATATACTTTTCATTTACTTGTCATTAAAATTACTATAACTTATCGGGCTAGCACAGTCCGTAGACAGGACCTTAAATGTCGTGGCGCCTATTCAAATGGGCAGCGGTGGTGAAGGATTTCATCTGATCAATTCATTGGAAAAAGAGCAGCGTCGAGGCTGTACAAAATCGTGTACATTTACATTTTACATTTATGTGTCCTGACTTGTAATCTAACTGTCGACCTGCTTGTATCTTTATTATTATGTTTCTCTCGCTCTGACTTTATGCTTACCGCTGGTTGTCGTTGCGTGTCTTTCTTGTTACCGATCTTTTAACTTCATACCGCTCCTTCTATAATTTTTTATTTGTCAAAATGTGCATATACTTGTCATCCATTCTCAGCTCTTTTGAATCACTATTTATTAAATTACCTGGCTATCGTATTGCCCATGAGCAATGTTCTAAATATTCGCTTTCATTTTGACTGTCACCAGTGTCTGTGAATCTATTTCTTCATATCGTTTTACTTACTTTCGAGCTCACTGTAGGTCTGTTTCCTTTCTCTGTATACCTTAGTTTTACCCAATTTAAGCATAGCTCGGCGTTAAAATAGCGCTTCTTTCAGCAAACAGGTTTCTTTTTCTAAAACAGATTTTTTTCAGCCCCCTCTCTGTGTGTGTCTGTCTCTGTCTCTGTCTGTCTGTCTCTGTCTGTCTGCCTGTCTCTTTGTCTGCATTTTCATTTACTTCTCACCATTGGTATATCAAAGGCCTTTAATTTCTGATTTCACCAGTCTTGTTGTCCTCGAGACCTCATTTTTAAAAGTCTTGGTCTTGGTCTTGAGACCAAAAGTCTTGGTCATGGCCTTGAGGTTCAAAGTCTTGGTCTTGAGGTTCAAAGTCTTGGTCTTGGTCTTGCAATACCAAATCTTTTGTCAATACGAACAGTCATTAACAAAACGCAAGAATTTTAAAAATTTATCCAATAATTACTGATTCAATCGCTTTAGTATTTACATGTATACGGTGTGAATTAGTCTCTACTGTTGTTTTGAACAATTATTTTGACTTCCTGTTATTTACTATGGAATGATTTCAACAAAAACTCACGATTTTAACATTTGCATCCAATGCTTTAAAAGCTGCTGTGTTTGCCAGCGATTTCAGCACCTGCAGAAAGTAATTTTTCACGTGGCAGAATTTTTATTGATCCCACAGGTCACGTCTTGATCAGAAAATTCTGAGCGAATTGGTTTTTTTAAAATGCAACAGGCATTTGGAATAACATTTCGCGTGATGGACTTTTGTAAATTTATACGAATTAGAAATTCTCTGCATTCTCCAATTAGAGTTGTTTTTGTTGAATAAAATAAAAGACTCATGTTTTCATTAATATAGCAAGTAGGCTAGTCCGACTCGACAATATATTTTTTTGGTAAGGAATAGAATTCTGGATATAATTTTGATTTTTGAGGTTTTGGTCCTGGTCTTGAGGTTAAAAGTCTTGTTCTTGGTCTTGGTCTTGAGGTTCAAAGTCTTGGTCTTGGTCTTGAGGTTTAAAAGGTCTTTACAACAAGAATGGATTTCACTAGCGCTATCCTGGTCCTTTCATTCTTCTAAGTTGTATAACATATCATGTAGAAAATTATGATTTAATTTCGTTTCTCATGTGTGCGTTCGTAAGAACTTACAAACTCTTTTCTCGAACTGGGTGCTATCCATGTTGATCACTTTCGATTGGATGATTTCAGAAGTATTTGGTCGAATATTTGCAAGACCAAATAAGACATCTCTCATCTGATTTGATTCGTACAGCTTCTGAATATTTTCAATGGCTTCTTGTGAACGACACCAGAACCAAACGATCACAGTCTGTCTGTCCAGTTGAGAGTTAAGGATTTCTATGCCTTCGTCCTTCAGTTGACTGATGAGTTTATTAGTTTGATGTGATCTTGGATTGGTTCCGTTTCGAAGGTCTTCAATTTTTTTATGAAGCAGTTGTGAGTCCATCGCTGCTGAACACGTTGTACCACAAGTTATAACTTTGACTTTTATGGCAACTGCAAGAAGAAAAAAAGTACAATATAATTATGTAGGTTTTATTTCACAGTATTTGTTTTGTTACATCAAATGTAATAATTTTCAAACTGTATGAATATTTACTTGCATATTATACGTGGCTCTTTCGGAGTTTGGCCCTCTTTAACTTTCTGAAATTGGGCACTACTCATTCTCAAAATCTGAAATTAGACATTATTATAACAGGAATGAGGGTGCTTTAGGAGAAAAAACTATTTGTCGCGTATCTTTAAGACATCAATAAATGAATTCGCCTTAAAAGTGCAAGTAAGAGGATAAGTTCAACTGTTCGCAAAATACTTTAAGAGAAAGAGATGGTGCCGGCGAAGCAGGTAGTAGTACCTGTGTGCAAAAAAACACTAAACCAATAATTTCTCTAGATGGCTGCAATATAACATAAGAGGTGGCAAGAGAATGAATATTGCAAGTATATGAGTTAACGTGAGTGGAAAGAATAGATCACGAAGTGTTTTGTATCAAAGGATATGGCCATTCAAACATTAAATAGTGAATAATACATTATGCCTCTTTACTTTTGCTTAAACTTCAACTAAACGTTATAACTGGTTTTATAAAGTTTTTTCAGAGAAAAATCCTGAGAGTATGGTATTATAACCTCTTTTCATAACCTCAAAACCTCACCTTTGCCAATTATGAACCTGCTCAAAATCACAGTATATCAGATATCAGCATGAATAACCGCCAACCTGTTATGCCTGAACCTTTGAGAAATAGAATTTCTCATTATTGGCCTCCGCAAGCAATTAAGCAAAGTACCGGTAACCTATCCTTCCTACCTATCGCCAACAGATCTCACTTCTGGCGTACCTTACTCTTCGGTTGTCCGCAATCTCGGAGATTATCTTCGATAAAAACCTCACCTTTGCCAACCACATCACCCGGCTATCTCGCACCTGCTACATGCGCATTCGCGACCTTCGTCGACTAAGCCCAGTACTTGATTACAAGACCGCCTGCGCAATAGCCACCTCAATTGTCCAATCCCAACTCGACTACTGTGATTCCCTTTTCTACAACATCGTCGGAGATTTGCATTTACATTTGTAAAGCTTTTCTATGATCTCACAATGCTCGTATTGCAGTTGTGATAATAAATTATGCGTTGACTAGTATACGAAACACGACAGGGCATAATCGATCACACAGAATTGCCTAAAGTTCACATACTGATCTTGACACCCTAAAACTCTTCAAACACACAAAACACCCTAAAATTCGATATCCAGTGCGTCCGATTTAAGGCGAGCGATCGTTCGCTCTCCTTGGTCGCTCGCCTAGCAAAGGTACCGGTGAGCGATTTGCCGCTCGCCTAGGCGAAGGCTTCTCACGCTCAGTAACAGTCGGTCGTCGCTCGTTGAGTTTGAGTTAGACTCCAAGATGATAGACGAACCTGGAGCCAGACCATTTTTTTATTTACCTAATTGAGATTACTTCAGTTTACTTACTTGCGGCAGCGGTGAATGCGTGCTGTGACCTGTCCTAATTACTGCTGACTGATCACTCCAATTTCGTGCAATATGATTGGCCATAACAACACGGCCGACGCCTCACGCCGCGTGACATCATCCGTAACATCCGTAACATCACCAATTTCGGAAATTATTTTAAACAACAATGGAGGCGAGGATGAGCAAGTCGAATACTAATCGTTAGCGCTGCCTATTCCCAACCACCAACAAAGGTGGCAGCAAGCAGTGTCGGCGCTTAAAATAGCAAGCCTGATGACTTGCTATCCGACTCTGGTGATGATGAGCCACTTCAGTCTGATGAGGATGCCATTGGCAGTTCTGATCATGAAACAGATGATTCAGACTCAAGTGATGACGATTTTGGTGCAGGTGACATTGATATGGCAAACTCTAATACCACCCACTAAGAATGACAGTAATTAAATGTGTCAATGTGTGATGCGAGAACACTAGTGAGCTACAGATAATGTTACAGTAAATGTGATTGTTTAATTTGTTGTTATTGGGCAGCTTCCGTTATTCTTTTTCAGTTCTATTCACAAGAAAATATTGAAATCAGTGATTCACTGGGTTCAACCTCTGTCTGGGAATACAGTAATACTGTTACTGTTGTCATTAATTATAGCTAAGTAGCATGCTAAAACTTATTACAACTATGATGCAGGACGGATAACAGAACTGAATTGAGATTGGCCTACTAACTAGATGATTATTACATGTATATGCCGCTATACGAAAGAATACGCTACATAAACTACTCTGTACA
The DNA here is from genome assembly GCA_963556255.1 of Allolobophora icterica. Taxonomy (NCBI): domain Eukaryota; kingdom Metazoa; phylum Annelida; class Clitellata; order Crassiclitellata; family Lumbricidae; genus Allolobophora; species Allolobophora icterica. Next base: position 4,703,719 of record OY744611.1, on the reverse strand, counting down.
CAAAAGCTCCAAAGGTCAACCGCGCATCGCTCGCCTACTCGATCCAGCGCGATCGATTTTCAACCCGCCTACTATTTTCAAATCAGACGCACTGTCGATATCGATGTATATCTAGTATTATAATTATCAAACAATGTATTCAAAGCATGGGCTTTTAAATTAGATTTAAACTGTGAACCTCCTCCGTTTTCGACGATCTTTGCCACTGACGTTTGATTCGTTTCTCGAAGGCACTTGACGCAATTTGAAAATTTTTTTTCGTCGAAGGATCTCACAACGCGTAAAAGCTCGGCGTTCTTTTCTCGTTTTGAACGTTGTCGTTGAATGAAGTGAAATTGTTTTTTCGTTATGCAGTTGAGAAAACAGAGTGAATAAATGAACTCGTCATTCGGTTGAATATTTTGCAAAAGATAATCTTTGTTGTTTCTAGTGATTGCTGAACTTTTCTTGTTTTCTTCATAAAAATCTGAAAAGCCAACAATATCGCAACGTTTTAATAATAGCAGAGCTTTGCTACTTTACAACATCTCCACGTGCGAAATCTCTTTGTCCGAAGTAACGAAGAACCTCTATACCAGGTCCTGCTGAATTTTGAGTTAACAGAGAAATAGGTATGAAAGTATGGTTGAGTCCAGCGAGGTAATACAGAATCCACCATTTAACTGAGAAACCGCCATCACCCCAGTCATACCCACGAGACAAACCATCGGTTTGATGCGTCGGGAAGCCTGCACACGCCTAACACTCCTCGCTTCGACGCGCTCGGCTGTACTAGTCTTACCTACCACTGGGCCAGCCAATCGTTCATAGACGCGCTTTAGACGTACAACGATTATTTAGTCTTGGGGCAGAGTGGCAATATACTGCCGTCACTTGTTGCATTGGGTGTAGGCAGTCCATCTCAATTATTGGGGGGCACGTGCCCCGGCTGCCGCCCCCCAGAGTCTACGCCTATGGCTATATGCATTGTAATTATTAAAGCAGAAGACTGTCATTTGCTTCCATAGACGATATAAATAATAGAGTAATAGCATAGAGCAATAATTAAGCGAGTTATTCCTAAAAACCGTTTGCCATCCCTGCATCAATAGCTAAGAAGTCTCACTTCTGTTGCGCGTGGAGATCATGTGTGCACGCACACATAAATTTGTTGTGGTCTTTTGGGGCCCCCAGAAGTGTGGGGCCCCTGGCGACTGCCCACATTGCCCATGCGCTAAGACGGCACTGTAGCCTGAACCCTCACCTCCCACCGCAGAGGCCACAGAACTATTCCACGAGCCCGAGACTGCATGACCGAGTATAATACCTAGGGCGGATAATCTAGCGAGGAAAACGTTTTTGACAAGAATGCTCTATATTGTATAATCTATCTGTAAACCAAAATGCGGTATAAGCAGTTGGCAATAATAAAGAATATACTTACTTGCTTACTTTCATTCCGCAAACCTGTTCTCTGACGTTACTTGGTCGCGTGTGAACGAAGCCTAACCGAAATGGAACGGGATCATTTTCAGAGATGACTGGGTGCTCAGTCTGAGAGTCGAACCTCAGACTAACAGACCTATTTACGCCGACTATGACTAGAGAATCTTGGATTCGGTGATGGCGTTGAGGGAAGTCTGCAGATTGGCGTCGACCGTCAACGGTTGAGAGGTTGCTTTGTGACCGACGGCGAATTCCTGCTCTGCTCTTGAGATTTCAAGATACATGGCGTTCTATCATCAACGAGGGATTGATGGAGGGTAGTGTCATCGTATATCACGGATATCATCTTCCATTGTCGTTTGTCACATTCGATGCCTGGTCCACGCAGGCCCGGCCCTAGGGTGTGCGGGGCCCAAGGCAGCAAACAATGAGCGGGGCCCCAAGCAAAAAATGACATTGCGGGGTTGATTTTCTGCCAATACCGTACAGCAGTGGTCTCCAACCTTTTTTCGGCGAGGAGCCGCATTGCGAAGTTTAGCAACTTCTGGGAGCCACATTGCGAAGTTTAGCAACTTTTGGGATCCGCCATGCTTTTATGCCGAAGTTAGGAGCACAACAAATACTAGCGGATAGCGTTATTACCGCTAGCGTTAATCATGATATATAGGCTACTATCACGGAAACAGTCCATGTTTATAGCGCATTTTTATTTCGTCACATAGAAAATGTCATTTCGTGGAAGCTCTGGAGAGCCGCCACAGAACTTTTCGAGAGCCGCATGCGGCTCGCGAGCCGCGGGTTGGTGACCACTGCCGTACAGTATTGGTAATGCCATATGTATTAAAATAATGCAAAATCAAAATGAAATGGATTAACACATAGTACAAATCAAGCTCTTAATATTAGCATTTTACTATGAAAGCAGTAATTATGTTTTATTTAATTATTTTAATATCTCTTCCATCTCATCACAGTCAAAAAATTGTAGCAAGCAGCGCGGGGCCCCTCAAAAGCGCGGGGCCCAAGGCGGCAGTAATTCTACTGCTAAATCTTAGTACTCTTTCGGTTGGGTTTTTCGTGATTGCAAGGAGCCACCAATGGCAGCTTATTATTATATGAGCATTGCTACCTTACTGACGAATGTTTAATTCTTGTTTACGTTGATATCATTTAAGCTTCTGAAGGTCGTGCCTTTGTGATGTACTTAAAGTGTCTAATAACTAACGATAAGCGTTGCGGTAATGGCACTGAAAGTTTTCGAATTATATTAGAATATTGCTTGTGGTCGAGAGAAATGAGTATTGCTTGGAAGACAGCTAACCTTCCAGGTAACGCCAGATTGCCTTCTTGAACCGCGGTCTGGCAATTCTTCGGTAAAAGCAAATGTCGACTGATATGAGAGACCTTATAACTTCTTCGTCTCTTTGCGTTATTGATGAATTCAATGTCCAATGCAGATACGACTTCTGTAAAATAATGTCCAACATCTCCAGTGGAAGATCGTACAGCTGAAATGAAAAAAGATGCAACATTAACACTTGAAGACTATATTGGATATTATGATTGGTGTATCTAGAATTTATTAGGTAGACCAAGTGAATTAAATTAGTATAACATGGGTTTCAACCGGTTCAGAAGACTTTGAACAATTGCAATTCACAAGATCGCCAAATCTTCGAAGCATCACTTTAAAACACGAAAACACTTGGTACCCATTGACAGAGTGATAAATAATTGATAGTAGTGCAAATGTTTTCAACTGTTGTACTGATTAATGATCTGCTCTTACTTTTCTATTGGTTTTTTACGTTAACTTACAGTTCTAAACTCTCTGCCATGTTCATGGTTCCATCACATAGGCCTAAGTTACGAAACATTACAACTTTTCTCAAATCTTCACTACTTTCAATTATATTGTCCACTATCTCCATCCACTATTTCTAGTTGTTCTTTAACCTGTTCTATTTATGAGTGATGTATGCAACCTGAATGTTTCAGGATATTCTCCTGAAGTTGTTGCACTCTTGTGCATATTCACAGATTAGTGATTGGTTTCGTCTAGTGTATTAATGTCACCAATCTATTGTCATATTGCTGTCAGATAATGACAGACAGAGAGGATAGAAAGTCAGGCAAAAAGAGAGATAGAATAGAGAGATTACGATGAAGGCTTTGACAGCATTGCTCGTTGTTTGTGCAGAAACCAAGCACCTAGGTGTCAAGATAGGTGAATTTATATAGGCAAAATGACATACATTACTTGAACAGTTTATGATGTTGTTAAACTTGTTACTATTTGTTTTAGATAAAATCGTGCACACTCTTACCGTTATACTAGACGGAGCTTCGTTCTGTTCAACACTACCATTCAGCCGTCTCTGTTGTTCTTTCAAATTAAAAATATTAAAGAAAATTAAAATGTTTTTCATCATAAAAAATGTGCTCGACATTTTTCGTTTTCCAATGAAAGGATTTAGACTGTTACATCAATTGTTCACTTATACTCTCCGTGTACTATATTCTAATATTCTCCTAATATTCTCCTTCCGTTCCTAACCCTTTTGTGCAATACATCGGATCCCTTCGCGAGGGAGTTATTCCGGCTTCGCAGAAACGATCGAGTCTTGACCCGTCTACGGCATCTAGCTATAGCTATAGTAGCTAATGTTACTTTCATATCCAAAATTGTTGAAAAGTTGGTAGCTAGTCAACTGTTTAACTATCTCAACTTTAACAAGCTACTGCCTCCATACCAATCTGGCTTTCGTATGGGGCACTCTTCTTGTGGGCCTACCTTTCTTCTTCATCTTCTCTCTAATATCATTGACAGATCTGAGGTCACTCTTCTGGGCCTTTATGAAGTGAGCGCCGCCATCGACTACGTCGACCATGATATAATTCTGTGCCGCCTTTCCTTATCGTTTGGGATCACGGACTTACCTTTGGCTTGGCTCGCATCCTATAGTATACCTGTCTGATCGTTCCTCCTCTGTTGTCTTTGGCTCTTCTCGCTCCCTCTGTCTTCCTGCTCTTTTTGGCCTCACCAAGGCTCTGTTCTTGGTCCTCTACTTTACATTCTCTTCACTCTCGAGTCACGGCTATGCCGATGACCTCCAATCTTATACTCATTACTCTGCAACTGAGGCTGCTGCTGCTGTTCGGCTTATGTCAGATGCTATTTCCACCCTTAATGCCTGGATGTCATCTAATCGTCTGCGTCTCAATCCTTCGAAGACTCAGTACATATGGTTCGGTACTCGTCAACAGCTGGCCAAGCTTGATTTGACGCTTCTTGACACTGAATTCCCCTCCTTTATCTTGCCTACTTCTGTTCGTGACCTAAATGTCAACTTTCCTTCTCTAAGCATATTAATGAGCTGACTCGGGTTTGTTATTATCAACTGCGTCAACTGGGTGTCGTTTTCCGCTCCCTTTCATTCTCCGGTGTTCCACTCTGGTACACGAAGTTATTGTTAATCGATTGGATTATTGCTAGACCTACTCTCTCTTTGTTGGACTTCCCCAATCTCGTCTTGCCTGTCTAGGGAAGGTTCTGCGGTCGGCTGTGCGCTTGGTGGGCGGTATATCCAAGTTCGGACACGTCTCTGAATTCATGCGAGACGTCCTCCATTGGCTTCCTGTCCAGTAAGCTTATCGCACTTATTGTTTAGCGTTTTTTTAGCGTCGCCATGCTTCAAATCATTGTTTCAGCAGTGCTAAATTGTCATCCTATGTACTCGCGGACATGAACGTTAACTAGAAAACTAATGATGCTTGGGCATTTTGCATGTCGCAATGGCGGGATATAGGATCACGTAAAAGCACTGAGAGCTTTGATTTCTCGCTTCAGTAAACTAGAGGGGCCTTCCGCCGGGAGAGCACAAGGAGATAATAATTTTGGTCTCAAGCGGTGGAGTCAGATCCCTGCAACCCAAACATCGGGCTACATACAGCCAGGAGACAAGCCCAAGACAGAGGCAGTTGGCTGCGATCGAGAGATAATGATGATGTTACCGACGACGACGACGATGACGACGACGACAACGATGATGTTCCTGATAATGATGATATACTGTTCGGAAGGTCCCACCCGAACAAACGGTTCACGTTTTGTCACAGGAACAATAAAAAGAAGCACCTCGATCTAAATAGGCAAGTGGGTTATTTGGGTCATGCTTTCTTTAGTATCGGAAATAGCAACAAATACGAAAGCCTAATGGCGATGAATTTCAATGGTTTATGTTCCAGTAGGCTCTGCACATCGCCACACAGTGTAAAACGAAAGACTCGATAGAAACTCTCACGCATTTGTTGAAACTTAAAATTGCCTGCCTTTAAATATTATTTTCTTATTGTAAATTCGCCGTCATACGAGGATGCGAAAGTTGTCAGTAGGCGCACTAAGCAGGATGAATATTTGACCTATAATTATGTGGGACATACACGATCTTTGCACTGGTTTCTAACTGAGCTTTAACAAATCTAGTACTGTCGATGTTATTTCTGTATGAGTGTTAGTAATAAAGTTGTTATTCTGTTGTTAAAGTTGTTAATACCTGTTTTTTGAGATATGGAGAATGGCAATTCAAGGTTCTGGCGCTTACGATCAGTTTCGTCCTCGGTTAGCTTGTGATTTCCTGCGTTGGAGCCCATTGTATTCGCAAACAGAAATCAATTCGAGGAATTCTTTATATTTGATACTGTTTGTTTTATTAAACGATACTTTTCTAATTAGAAACGTTTACTTTCTAAGAACTTTCAACAAATAAAAAATCGCGACTGATTTAACAAGAAACTTATGTGAAAAAATAAATAGCCAACTCTGTAGTTGAGTCAAAAAGCAGGATCTAAATTGATTGGCGTCTATTTTTAGGAGAATATTTTGTGCCTCATCACAACACATCTTTGTAGTTGCATCACTGGGCCTGAATGTTTATCGTTATTATTATTATTATTATTATTATTTTTTTTTTGGCCGCCCGAAGAGTTACCCTCAGGCTCTTAGAGATTAAGAAGGTGCAAAGTTATATGGTTCTCTGAGCCACGTCCTCTCCCGATTGTGCAAAGGTGCCGGTGAACGCAACTGCGTTAAATCTTTGATTGCAAATTGACAGGCGTTGGAACATGCATGCGGTCTCTCTCGGGTCACCGGTTATCATCGAGAGGCGGCGCCCTAGTTCCCTGAGAAACACACAGAGCTTGCTCGTTGAGAGGACCCATGGTTTCCAGTGCAATTGGGATGAAGATATGCGGTCCCGGGAGTCCAGCGTACTTTGTTGTTTTCCTTGCTGCTGCTAATTCAGCTACTCCTCCCGGAGTCGTCGATGCGACCTGGAGGTATGATGGGGCGCAGGTGTGTATGCAATTATTATTATTATTATTATTATTATTATTATTATTATTATTATTATTATTATTATTATTATTATTATTATTATTATTATTATTATTATTATTATTACTATTACTATTACTATCATTATTATTATTATTATTATTATTATTATTATTATTATTATTATTATTATTATTATTATTATTATTATTATTATTATTATTATTATTATTATTATTATTATTATTATTTTACCTGAAGTACATGTAATCGCTCAGGATTTCAAAATTTAGGGATAGCATTATTCTGGAATGGCTAGTCCTCTCCCTCGCCGTCTCATCTTCCCACTGATAGCATACGGTCAGTGTAGGCGCTACTCATTATAGCTGAGTTTGCCAGAGGGCGCACGCGGAGCGGAGATCACAAATCAAATTACTGTTTTTGCGGGGATATCAACCCCCTACCTTCAGATTCAGAGTCCAGCACGCTAACCACTACACTAACGAGCAGCTCCAATATTAATAGACCACAACCTAAATTTAATGTCTCAGTGGTAACAAGTCCCATTGGGTTCAACTTGGTAATTTCTAAACCGTGTTATTACATTTTTCAATGACATAACAGCGTTCAAATCTATTGGATGAATGAGCGTCATAGCGCCAGGTTTAATGCGCATAGTAGCCTGTAAATTACGAAAGTGGCCCAATAGTAAATGTTAATATTATGATCGGGTAGCGCTTGAAGCGGAGTGATCTTCATCAGTCGGCAGATCATCTGACTTATAACTCAAGCCAAGGTCGTCTACCGATGTAGGTCTAGAGGCAGCGTTAGAGAGATTCCCTGGTCATGACCTAGCTGGTCGATCTACATGTATATGTGGTGCAGCAGATAGTGAATGGACCCAGCCTGTCATATGTTGTGGCCCTTTATGTCAACTGGCGTTTACAGGCTATTATTTTTCATTTTCGCTTCTTTTTATAGACTTAGAAAGTGTTACTGTGAGACTATGGTGTTGTAAATCTAAACTGAAGTCTCATACACTTCAAGCCTACAATCAGTTACGTTTGAAACTTAAGTAAGTAGGTTAGTAATCTGTTAATAATGCCAAACAAATGCACAAAGTTAACACAATATACAGTTGTTGTAAAGAGTTGTTCTGATGTTGTTGGACATAGAAAAGCTAGCAGCTTCACAGTGGTAAACTCTTGGAAGAATGGTGAGTTCATCGGTAGCCGACTGATGCTCGAAAGGTGACAATTTCTATGTACAGGTCTAGTACTCGATGGTATATGGCTGGAATCCAATTGATTGTCCAATTCTGAAGGCTTACAGGTGAAGAAAGTGGATATCCCCTAAGTTCCTAAGTTCGTCAGTAATTTTAACAAACTCCCAAGGGCGGATTTAACAAGCTTAGTTTTAACACGGAACCGGTGAGACGGTCTTTCTTTTCTGCCTGTAATTGCATCTATGCAATTGCCAAAGATCTTAACGAGCTGATTCATCTGTCTTTACAAGAAAGCTACTGCTTACCAATCTTAACTTACGCCTCAGCTCTAGTTAAATACATGGGAACTGGGGATACAGGAAGATGGATTGAACGCATGTTGGAACTCTGCATGTAGAAAGTTATTCGGTTTTGATAAATGGGAATCTGGTAAAGACTTCATCTGTAAACTTTGGGAGATTGGACTTACATCATATGATCAGGAAACATCGCATGCTGTTCTATTGGCGACTAGTTCACTCGACATCTCACTTTCTCTAGAATATTTTATGGTGTTACTTTGGTAAGCTTTTCTCTGAGTCCGAACTCAGCGTCTTGAATAGTAAATTTAGTTTCATAAATGACAATTGCTAACATTTTCAGGTTTGTGCGTTTGACATTATGTTATTGTTTACACAGCATTGCGCATGTATGTTGTGCTGCTGTGGCGATTGATTTGTTTCTTTCTGTCTACGGGTGTAATAAAGTGCTCATCTATTAATTAAACACAGATTTGTCTATAGCCTACTAGGCCCAATAGGCCGAAAAAGAAAGAAGAAACCAGCTGTTGAATATTAAATCTATTCCTGGTTTAGTATTACTATTATTGTTATTGCTGTTGATGATGATGATGATGTTCTTGTTGTTGCTGTTGATATTATTATTATTATTATTTGAAAATTAAACTATATAGTTAACATAATTTATGAAAACGATCAGTGAAATTTCTTGATTCCCTCTTCAAAGAACAAAGTGCAGCAGCTTTTCCGACGTTTCTAAATCCTGAAAAAAGACAGAGGTCAGTTAAACCATCAGAGGTCAAAGTTTGTGTCGATAACATCGGACAGACAGACAAGAAATGGTCGGATCAACTGAGAAATTTTTTATCACATCATCCTAGGGCCATTTCCGTTTCCTTATAGAACAATATGAATAGTTAGTTTTACGGCCATCATCATCATTGTCATAATGGCCGCCGTCGTCGTCATTATCACTACCATTATCATCACAGTTCTCATCACCATCGCCATCATCATCGTAATCAACGTCACCATCATCATCATCATTGCCATGTTCGTTGTCTTCGTCATTAGCATCACCACGACCATGATTACGATGATGATGGCGATGGTGATGAGAACTGTGATGATAATGGTAGTGATAATGACGACGACGGCGGCCATTATGACAATGATGATGATGGCCGTAAAACGAACTATTCATATTGTTCTATAAGGAAACGGAAATGGCCCTAGGATGATGTGATAAAAAAATTCCTCAGTTGATCCGACCATCACCACTATCGTCGTCTCCACGAATAGCTCATGCACTACTTCTGCATTTACTACTTTTATTACTAATATTAAATTGCAGCCTCTATAGCACCTGGGTAACGTGGATAAGCCATCAACTCATCGGCTGAAGCCGTGTGCATCAACCTATGGTTTGTGCCCTGTGTTGCACATGACTTGTGATCCTACGCAGGAAAACACTAAGAAGTTCAGTCAACGAAGACAGAGAGACAGACTACGGTGGCTAAGTCAGACGAGAAAGATTATGTAATCTTGAGCTGCAAATGAAGTGACAACAATCGTCATGACCAAAACATGAGATACTGAGAATACAGCGACAGTAACAACTATTAGAACTTCTACGACTTCTACTACTACAACTACAACTACAATTACTGCTGTAAGTTGCTGATACTATTGCCACCGCCATAATTATAATCATCTGATCATGGTCGTTGCATAATCATGACGAAAACATAACAGCAATACTGTGACATTTTACGAAACGAAACCTGATGTTATTCATCGTATTGCAATTAAATGGAACATTTATTTAGGGACTTTCTATAGATCTGTCAAATCTTCCAGACATCTTACCTTAGTCCGCGATACGCTTCAGTATCCATAGTAACCACTGTCATAGTGAGGGACGCCGTAACCAAACCGATCGCAACCATGGTCTCCGTAACCGTGTCCGTTTTAGAAACGATGCGCATATCCATACGGGTACCTGGACCCGGCGTAGTACGGGTACGCGTACCCATAATGCCCGTATTCGTAACCGGAATACCCGTGGTCCGGCTTTCCGTCGCGGTTCCGATCGCTACGGTCATCGACGCTATCTTTGTTCTCGTCCAAAGTCCCAACCTGGGCACCGGATATGGCCAACGAGAGAAGAAGAGCAAAAGTCGTTTCACGTTGCATTGTTTCAACTGAGCTGATGGTCGACTATGTCAAACGCCTTGCGCCAATCGATCAAAGCTCTAATGTTACACGTTTACATTTATGGATACACATATACTTGCATCAAACATACATATATATGCATGCATTCATTAGCACACGTACTCATATATACAGCTAATAAGCTGTTCTGCCTCTCAGTGATTAACAATGTCAAATACAATCTACAAAACTGAGCGGTCGACTGTCAAAAGCCTTGCAAAGTCTATAGAGTTGAAGGGTCAAAAACCTTCCATATATCTGTGAACCTATTCAATCAAATACTTAAAAGCGGACTCAACACTTCATGCAGATATATACATATACATAGCGTAATCATAATTTCTAAAGAGCTACTTAGAGCTCAGCTTGGGGGCACCAGGTTATTCACAAGCGTTTAGTCGTTTCAGCGGAGTTATCCGAAGATACTTAATTGCAGGTCCAAGTGCGGTTGCCAAAAAACCAGAAGGAAAATGTGAACGAAGGAGGCTAAACTCCTGTAGTCTTTATTAAGACCACGATATAGACCTTAGCGATAGACGTTGTCAACGGGTATATAATAGTCATACATGTACAACCCAGAACGCTCAACTGCATCAAACGCCTCCTGGATGTCTCTGAAGGCACAACAATGTTTATATACTCACGGGTCAAGTGCCAACCTCTGCTTCGGACAATCCTTGTCATTTGGCAGCAAGCCGGCCATCTGTCTAAGAAACAATGAATAATTACAGCGTCCAACCGACGATTGAAAACGCAATTATGCATGTTCGTGTACGTATGTCATTATGTGCGTTCATGTTTGATTAATATATATGTATGTATGTTTAATTGTTTATCTGTGCCTTTTTGCATGTATTTAGATATGCATGAATGTACTATGTACAGATGCCTATCTGTGTGACTGTCTGTTTGTTTTTATGTCTATCGGTCTGTATGTATGTATGACATTGTATGTATGCATCTGTGTATCGATTTATGTTTATTATAAATTTAATAATGTGATAAAATACATATACATATTCACATGCATGCATACATGGATGGATACTTACATACAGAAAAAAGGGACAGACAGACAGACAAATATTATTTGTCTGAGATTGCCAAAGTGCGTTTAGGTCGAGAGAAGAGGGAATTAAGTGGGGATTGGATGGATCAGTTTAAGATGTAATGTATCTGTAAAACTTAGAAATTTCTTGACTGCAAACAAAGGCCACGTGAGGTGACAACGCTAAATCAAATCAAGCCCACACAACCCGGGTTGAGGTCATAGGCGTAGACTCTGGGAAGGGGCAGCCGTGGCACGTGCCCCACCTCCCCCCAATAATTGAGATGGACTGTACATTCAATGCAACAAGTAAAGAATGACTCACCAAATCTCCCTCCAAGTTAACGCCAGTGGTTGAGGTTTTTCGGTGCCAGGTTAGAATACGGGGTCGATGTGGCAAACATAACTTTTAACCAGAATGTTTCAGTATAAGATTGATACAGAATTACGACAGTG
>OY744611.1:4657229-4691535 GCA_963556255.1 Allolobophora icterica | reverse complement strand
GATGATTTTGTGTTGGTCATCTGTCTCAATTGTAATCTTCCAGACGCATTTCTCTTCATAGTCAGTGACGTAAAGACAATTTTCCTTCTTACTGGATACAATGTCATAGGGGTGTTTAATCTCTTTTAACTCAATATTTTTCTGAAGACGAAATGAATTTCTTTCCTGATAGACATGAATTACATTTAGAGAATTTTCTAAATGCGACTGTGGTTGACACAGGACGTAGATTTCATTTCGCAGTTTAGTTACTCCAAACGCTTTTTCATATATTCCTACGCCAAATTTCTCAGTTATGTTGACGAAAAGCGGACACGTGACTAAAATGAAAGAATGTTAACAGTATACTAACAATTCATTGTTAATATACTTTACATTTACTTGTGATTATAATTATTATGCCTACTGCAAATAATAATTATTACTTAACTATTTGATTATGACATTGAGTTTCTATTATTCTTTTAATGTAATTCGGTTTACAGCACATAGTCAATGCCTCAGATTCACGAACAAAATTAAATCAAAATTGATATAATTTTAATTTAACTTGGCTGTTTTTTATTCATTTATAATTGTTTCTTTAAAAAAATTATAATTAGTAATCAGCCCATTTTGGTCCCACTTAAGACAGCCACAAATACTCGATCGATCGTCTGAATCGAGGAATGAAGGAATGAAGTGATCAGTGGTAACATAACATAACATAATAGTTTATTGATCCAAATCAAAAGTACATAATTTGTAACAGATTGATCTGGGTAACCAGTTCCCAGATTACTACAGAAAAAGAAATGTATAAACTTATACAAATGCAGAATACAATACCTGGGCCAACGTACACATAAGTCCAAAGTTCCTGTCAAATCTGACAGGCCCAGGAGTAAACTGCCAATAATGCCACACTCAAAAGGAGTGCCTTTGAATATAAAGTAATAAAAAAAGAAGTCAATTCGGATAGTTGAGCTAAATTGGGAGGTCCAGAAGGGATTGGATCCCGCTAAGAAAGGCCCCCCTATTAGAAATGGAATTTTTGGCAAGATGGCTTTCAGTGAAGGAACAAATTGAAGATTAACTTGTTTTACTGGTAAACAGGATAGTAGCCTACATAAAAAAAATTTAAAAAAATAAACAGATTGGATCAACTGGATGTCGACAGACAAGCGGGTAAGTTTAGTGTGATAACGACAATCTAGCCCCTCATATCGGGAGCAACCAATTGGAAACAACTCCACTAGCAATCAACCAATTCTTCAAACTATGCTTAAATATATTTATAGATGAACTGGATTTAATATCTACGGGTAAGTAGTTCCATACCGTGGGACCTCTGCAGACCATACAAAATTTACGAATATTTGCAACCCTTTTTTTCGAAGCAATTCTAGTAGAGTGTGAGTGGACCTGGGAATTTAAAGTAAAGAACCCAGAATACTCCGCCGGTAACAAGCCGTTAAACGAGCGATACATAAACTCACCTATTTGGTATACCATTATTTGATCCAGTGTTAGCACACTCAATTTTGCAAGAACAGATCCTTCGTGTGGGCTAGGTATGGGGATGAAGTAAGTACTCGAATAATCCTTTTTTGTAGCAGGATCAATTTATGGGTTCTGGTCCTATAGTTGGAGGTCCAAATCAAAGCACAGGAGGATAGGTAGGGATAGACCATTGCATAGTATAGTGTTACTAGAATTTTAGGTAGCAATAAATGCGAAATCCTCTTAATTATTCCAATATTCTTTGCAATTTTTTGTGAAATATGTTCAATGTGGACGTTCCAAGTTAAGTTCTGATCCACATAGACTCCCAAGAATTTAGCTGAGTTCACTTGAGGTATCTCCATGTGGTCAATAGTAAGTTTATTAGGCGGGTCGGGTATTACTTTTTTGCATGCAGAGAACAAGATGTAATTGTTTTTTTTATAGATTTAACGATAATTTATTGGCTTTAAACCAGTTAGAAATTAATATTAGTTCTCAATTAAGTACTACAAAGAGCTCCTGATAGGTGGTCAGTGGAATCTTATGTCATTGAATAAATCGCAGTATACTTCTTTATATTGATTCAATGTAGCGCTCGTGATAGGCTGGTGTTTCTTTTTATTGTTTAATTTTCTATTAATTGATCTTACTCGCTTTCAGTCTTACTTCACTGCTACAATCTTATAAATAAAAATAATTTCTCTGTGTTCTTCTGCATTTTGTCTCCACTTGAATTTTCTTACTTCATAACTGACATGGATTCTAGGTTTGGGTGCAGCATTCTAGATTAATTTTGGTCTGACTATTAGTCTAATTGCCAATCTGCTTGTATCTCTATTATTGTGTTTCTCTTGTTCTGACGTGCCAAAGATACTAAGGTTTGAAGAGTCACAAAGTAGGCCTACATGTGGGTCGTTCAACATAAAAACAACAGGGTCGCAAAAATTAATTTTCACTTTTATTCTAATTTTCATTCCAGGTGTTTAATTTCCGTTCCATTTCAGTTTTCGTTCTTAAAATAATTTCAGTTATCGTTACAGTTATACCTAACGCGAATCAATTTTTATCGTTCTAATTTTACTTAGCGTTAATGAAAATCACTGTCACTCTCTGGGTTACTTTCCGTCCTCCTCGGCCTATCAATCTTTCTCTGTCTGTCTGTCTGACTCTGTCTGTCTGTCTGTCGGTCTCTCTGTCTGTCTGTCTGTCTGTCTCTGTTTGTCTGTCTGTCTGTCTGTCTCTGTCTGTCTCTGCCTATCTATCTGTCTATCTCTCTGTCTCTCTGTTTCTTTTTCTGTCTGTTTGTCTGTTTGTTTGTCTGTCTGTTTGTCTGTCTGTCTGTCTCTCTCTCTCTCTGAGACTATATTTTTATTTATTTCTCACCATTCGTACATCAGAGGCCTTTCTTTTCAGTCCCATTATCTTGCTATTTCACCAGCGCTATCCTATTCATTTCATTCATCTACATGTAAGTTGTATAACATTTTACGTTGATATATAATATGTTTTAATTTCTTTTCTGACGAGTGCGTTGGTAAGAACTTACAAACTGTTTTCTTGAACTGGGTGATATCCATGTTGATCACTTTCGATTGGATGATTTCAGAAGTAGGTGGTCGAATATTTGCAAGACCAAACAAGACATCTGTCAGCTTATTCGATTCGTACAACCTTCGAATATGGTTTAGGGCTTCTTGAGAACGACACCAGATCCAAACGACCACAGTCTTCCTGCGCAGTTGAGAATTTAGGATTTCTATTCCTTCATCCTTTAGTTGACGGACGAGTTTATCAGTTTGCTGTAATCTTGGTTTGTTTCTGTTCCCAAGGTCGCTAATTCCTTTATGAAGCAACTTTGCGTTCATTGATGTTGGACACGTTGTACCACAAGTTTTAACTTCTATGGCAACTAAAAGCAGAAAAAGTACAATTATATGTACAAACTTATTTCACAGGTCTTTTGTTACCTGCTTTGTTACATCAATTTATAATAAGTTGCAAAGTCTATTGATATTTACTTGCATGTATACAGTATACGTGGCTCTTTCGGAGTTTTGTCCCCGTTAAGCCCTGATATTGAGCATTACTATCGTTGCGGCGGGTCCGGATGTTGAATGACCTCTAGATGTGGATCAACAGAGACAGAACTCGTTGTCGTTGTCGATGTTTATTTAGACGATTGTGATACACGCTTGGACCCCGTGTCCCAGTTGACAAACGGACAGAGGTCCAGCCTATGCCGCAGCCGTGTGACCAGCGCGCCGTATTCCGATCTCTTTCTCTCTCTCTCTCTCTCTCTCTCTCTCTCTCTCTCTCTCTCTCTCTCTCTCTCTCTCTCTCTCTCTCTCTCTCTCTCTCTCTCTCTCTCTCTCTCTCTCTCTCTCTCTCTCTCTCTCTGCGCCTCGTAGATCCAGGGCTAACATTTATATAACCCTATAAAAAAATTCCTGCACTGCACACCTGCACGTGCATCTGCTAACTCCCAACGCTCAGACTGACCACCCACTGGCAAGGTGATTATAATGACCCGTCCAGACGGATTCGGAATGCATGTTATAGGCGTGTACCCCCTACACTATCCATACTCAAAATTTGAACTTGGTCTTTATCATAACACTTAACACATAGCTAAGTCTTCAACTGTTCGCAAAATATTTTAGAGAAAGAGAAGGAGCCGGTAAAGCAGATAGTAGAAGGCCCTATCTGTGTGCAAAAAGGCATCAAAACAATAATTTCTCTGGAATCTGGATGGCTGCACTGGGACAAAAAGCTGGCAAGATTATTACAAGACTATTACAAGGCTGGCAAGACTATTACAATTTTATGAGTTAAGGTGAATGGACTGCCTTGTACCAAAGGATGTGGCCATTCAAACTTTAAATAGTGAATAACGCATTACGCCTCTTTAGGTTTTCTTAAACTTCAACTAAACGTTTTTAAACTGAAAATTCCTTTCTTTCTGGTAGCCGTAAAAATGGTTTAATAACGCTCCTTCACAGTTAGGCTTACAGGTTATCCTAAGAGCATGGTAGGCCTATTATGACCTCTTTTCATATGAGCCTCCTCACAATGACGGCATAATTGATCCTTTCTCTGTGATAACAATGCTCATACTGCATTTGTGGTAATTAATGACTAGTATACCAAAAACGACAGGGCATTATCAATTGCCTTAATTTCACATACTGATCTTGATGTAATTCGATACTGATTTAGATCTAGTACTATAATTATGAAACAAAGTATTCTAATCATGGGCTTTTAAATTAAATTTAAACTGTGAACCTCCTCCGTTTTGGACGATCTTTGCCACTTCCGTTTGGTTCGTTTCTCGAAGACACTTGACGAAATTTGAAAACATTTTTTCGTCGAAGGATCTCACAACGCGTAAAAGTTCGGCGTTCTTTTCTCGTTTTGAACGTTGTCGTTGAATGAAGTGAAACTGTTTTCTCGTTATGCAGTAGAGAAAAGAGAGTGAATTAATAAACTCGTCATTCGGTTGAATATTTTGCAAAAGATAATCTTTGTTGTTTCTAGTGATTGCTGCGTTTTTCTTGTTTTCTTCATAAAAATCTGAAAAACCATCAATATCGCTACATTTGAATAATAGGCCTAATTAAGTTTTACTGCATTACAACATATCCTCGGCGCGAAACCTCTTTGTCCGAAGTAAATGAGAAACCTCTATACTTGCTGATTTTGGAGTTGAGGGAGAAATAGATGTGATAGTATGGTTGGGTCCAACGAGGCAATACGGAATCCACCATTTAACGTGAGAAATCCCCATCGCCCCAGCCACAAGGCAAACTATCGGTTTGATATGTCGGGAAACCTGTAAACCCTCAAACTCCACGTTTCGACGCATCCGCCAGCAGTTATTCACCACTGACCGAGCCAATCACACAGGCGCACCTAACGGCGATGGAGATCCCTAAGTGGCTGCAAGATTTTGATGAGTAAAGCGCTTGTTAACTCCAGCCGCACCTGATAAGCTTTTTCTGCTCTCTTCTTCGAGAATGTCCCCAACCGCGCTGGCCTTCAGGCGGATCTCGTCTGTCATGGCGAGATATTTCACGACTTGATCCAGGACATCGATAATCATTGTATTTTCAAGTGTCTTGGATATGCGAATGTGGACACCGTTGAGTTTAGTATTAACGGAAGCAAACGACGCCCATAATATCGAGCAGCCCGGTTTAGTTTTAGATGGTGTTCAGATTTGGGTAAAATGCCATGATTTTTAGATTATTTATTATTTATCATACGAAGCCTGCCTCAAACCGATAGAGCCTAATAGATCTCAACTTAAGTTATCCATAGAATTTATTTATATCGAGTGAAAAACCAACAATATCGACTGCATGTTTCGCCGCCTGTGCTATAATGCCATTTCATCAAATTATTCGTCTCAAAGGCAGGGTTTCCTCGATAATTCTTAAATGTTTTGAGTACTATTGTCTCCGAGTCGACTTTTTAGATTTTTCCTTTCATTCTGCAAACCTGTTCTCTGGCGTTATTTCGTCGCGTGTCAACGAAGCCTAACTGGAATGGAACGGGTTCCTTTCCATAGATGAATGGGTGCTCTGCCAGGGACTCGAGCCCGAGACTTTCAGACCAATTTACATCGGTAGTGACTGGGGAATCTTGGATTCAAGAGGTTAGTTTTGTGACCGGTGGTGAATGCTTGTTCTGCTTTGAAGCTTTCTACCACCTACAAGGGATTGGTGGAGGGTAGTGTGATCGTATTATATTACGGATATCATCGTCCATCATCGTTTGTCATATTCAGTGCCATTCGGTCCAGGAACTCTTTACTCCACTGCTAACTCTTGGTGGTACTCCTTCGGTTGGACTTTCGTGTGTGCGAGGGCGCAACAGTGGCGACTCTTCCTATTATAGGAGTATTCCTAGATTAGGCCTACTGACGAATGGTTTATGTTAATTGACTTTGATACCATTTAGGCTTCTAGAGGCGGTGCATTGTGATGTACTTAAAAGGTGCAGCGCTGCCTTAACTGGGTGGATATCTAAAGGGCCATCCACATATTACGTACGCAATTAGGGGAGGGGGTCGTATTTTGGCGATTTTGCGTACGGGTGCGAACGGGGGGAGGGGGGGACAAATGTGTACGTGCGCAAAATGAATTTCTAATTATGACGTCCACATTAGCCTATTTATTACTCTGTATTGTCCTATAGCCGTCCCATGGCATTTTATTACATTATATAAAAGCCATCTGCAGTTATTCTGTGCTGTAAACGAGACACCTATAATTTCTCTATATTGGCCGTCACTCATCCTTCAATCTGGCCTAAAGTGCAGACAGTCTGGAGCTGTCCAGACACTTTCTGCAGCTGGTCTTCGGGGGGGGGGGGGGGTGCGTCAAGTGTACGTACGCAGGGGTTTTTGCGTACGTAATATATGGATGGCCCCTAATGAATAGCGTTACGGTAATAGTACTTTGAAAATTTTCGAGTTATATTTTGATTATAACACCAAATAAAAAACATGTGGTCGAGAGAAATAGTTAGATAGTAATACTTGGAAAACATCACCTTTCAGGTAACGCCAGATTGTCTTCTTGAACCGTTGTCTGGTAATTCTTCGATCGAAGCAAACGTCGACTGATATGAGAGACCTGATAACTTCTTCGTCTCTTTGCTTTGTTGGTGAATTCAATATCCAATGCAGATAGGACTTTTGTAAGATAATGTCCAACGTCTCCAGTGGAAGATCGTACAACTGAAATGAAAAAAGATGCAACATTAACACTGGAAAACTATATTGGATGTTATGATTTGTTTGCCTAGAGTTTATGAGGTAGAACAAGTGAATTAAATTAGGACATAATTATTATGTAACATGGATTTCAACCGGTTCAGAAGACTTTTGAACCACTGCAATTTACAAGATTAAAGTCAATCGCCACAGAATCAAAATATCATTTTAAAACACGTGGTATCCATTAACAGAGTGATATAATATTATTATCTCCTCATCAACATGTGTATTAAAGTCACCTATAAGAGATAACTCAGAGACAGAGACAGAGGAAATCAGTCATTCCAACATGTTGATATTGTGATATCTATTGTCATTTTGCTGTCAGATAATGACAGAAAGGGAAGATAGAAAGACAGAGAAAGAGAGATATAAAGAGACATTAAGATGAAGACATTGCCAGCATTGCTTGTTGCTTGAATACAATGCAGATACCCAAGTAAATGAACACAATGACAACCGTAACCAGAACAGGAAGGAACTCATTCCTCCATCTTCAAGATTACATTCAGGATTCAAAAGGTTGAAGAAGGTGGACCGAGAAATGAAGACGTGCGTTTCTTTGCGAATACCGGTAATGTAAAACGAAAATTGAGTAGGCCTATGCTAGATGAAAAGTTTTTGTCCGCAGAGTTTTTGGCTTTAACAAAACAACGGCTAGGATTCGTTTTAGTAACGCCTTCAGCATTGAGGAAAAATTAATAATTAAGAGAAAATGAGTTTTGAACGCATGCGACTTTGTAATTTAACTTTTTCAAATTTATTAGTATAATTTATTAATTAGCCATGCTGAAAAACAACGCAAATCGTTTAACTAGATAAACTCAGTTATTTTGTTCGAAAAACAAATTGCCAGCTTCTTTTGATACATGGGGTTAGAATGTCGAAATTGGCTGTGCAAAGAGGTCAAGGTTAAAAGAAAACGCTGAGCACAGCGATATCTTCAATCGAAGATCCAAATAAAAAATACTGAAAATTTCTTCAGCATTGCTCGTTGTCGCGTGAGGAGATCGACGCCAACGACAAAAGGGCTTCATCATCATGATGCAGCCGTCGTTGGCGGTCGAGATGGAGTGATGACGGACATAAGCCAGTCAGTCAGTCAACAACGACAAAGGCAGCCAGGCCGAGAGGTAATCAAACACCGCTCGGCTGAGCGGTAACCTGACTCCGCTTGAGCCGCTGATGAACCCGAGACAAGGCAGAACCGCTTCAGGGCGGTTCGGTCGAGCAAAGCGACGAGAGACGGGGGAGATGCCGGGGGGGGAGGCAAGTCCCCGACGGTTAACGGCGAGGCGACGGTCGGCGAACCCCGGTCTCAAGGGAGTAACACGACACCAAGATGACACTGATGGGGCGTGGGGAGGGCCGAATGATGGACGCTGCGAAGGACCTACATAAGGGAGGGAAGGCGTGAATACGGGACTTGTACTTGGACTGCTGGCTAGCGACACGTGAGGACGACGGTCGAGGAACATCACCGAAGAAGAGGAACAGCGGCGGCGACAGAGTAAAGTCCGTCAGATTCAGAGACTGGCGAGAGTAATGATCTATAGTTAAGCCTTGTGAGGCAGTACTCGAGATATTCCTAGGTTACATTTATACGAACTAAGTTTCCGTCAAAGTTATCATATATATTTGTTTATTCATTAAATTCTCTTTACTAATCAAACAAAGTTTCGTCGTGAATCTTCTGTAGAAAAGTTAGGCATCTTTATTTAAAAGAGCAACGGAAAGAACAAGCGAGAAGAAGGTCGACAGTAACACACGGCAAAACACACGACAGGCGACCTTCAATCGCGACATTGGCGCAGTCGACAGGATTTTCAACAGAGGACGTCACGATCAGCAGAGGATCCGGAAACACAGAAGCGAGGAGGAATCTCAACAGATCGGGACCAGCGGCGAAGACAACACTTCGCAACTGGAGAAATCGAGTGCCGGACTCCGGAGACGAAGGACTCGAAGGAACCGACAACAACTGGCAAGGACGAGGAACAAGAGCGCCAACGGACGACCGACCATCGCTAGCAACGACGGACGGGAGTGGCAACGGAGGACAGCGGATCAACCAAGATATCAAAAGACGGAGCACGCTCGACGTATTCAGAGGGTAAGTCCTTACTGGTAGTCGTGGTAATCTGTGAGGTTGCGGTTGAGGTCTGGATGAGGATTGGCGTGCGAATAGCCGAGGCTTTTGCGTAGCTCCTTTTGCTCAGTTCTGTTCTTGTTGTACTTGTGGTAGAATTTTAGGACGTTGTTTTCTTTGATTTCTGACCAGCGGTGACTCGCCTCCAACTTACTTATCCTTTTCTATTAGTGAGAGGACTGTTGGAAGATGGATAAGTTGTCGGTAGGAAAAAGAGTGATGGTGCAGAATATGCCCCATCACAGACTAGTTGCATATCTAACAAAGATGGGACTAGGAGAGGAGGAATTGGATTCCATGAGTATGGACCAGCTCCGAGAGGCTAGTGCTGAAATA
Organism: Allolobophora icterica; assembly: GCA_963556255.1. Lineage (NCBI taxonomy): Eukaryota > Metazoa > Annelida > Clitellata > Crassiclitellata > Lumbricidae > Allolobophora > Allolobophora icterica. The sequence continues at coordinate 4,681,783 of OY744611.1, read as the reverse complement.
ATTGTTTCTGGACGGGAGACCCCGCCAGAAATAAGTGAGGAAGTAAGTACGGGTAGCCTAGAAAGCAGTATTAGCTCGGCAGTGCAATTGCAGCTGGTCGAGTTAAAACGATTGAGATACGAGAGAGAGGAAACGGAAAGAGCGGAGATAAGAAAAGAAGAGAAAGAGGAAAGGCAGAGAAGGATCGAAGAAGAGAGAGAGAGGAGAAAAGAAGAGAAAGAAGAGAGACGCAGGCTGCTTGAGGAGAAGCAGAGGAAAGAAGAGAAAGAGGAAGCTGAGAGACTGAGGAGAGAAGAAAAGGAGGAGGCAGAGAGACTCAGATTGCTTGAGGAGAAGCAGAGAAGAGAAGAGAAAGAGGAAGCTGAGAGGCTGAGGAGAGAAGAGAAAGAGGAAGCTGAAAGACTGAGAAGGGAAGAAAAAGAGGAGGCAGAGAGACTCAGATTGCTTGAGGAGAAGCAGGCTGAGAAGCTCAGGCTGCTTGAGGAGAAGCAGAGAAGAGAAGAGAAAGAGGAAGCTGAGAGGCTGAGGAGAGAAGAGAAAGAGGAAGCTGAAAGACTGAGAAGGGAAGAGAAAGAGGAAGCAGAGAGATTAAGGCTTCTGGAGGAGAAGCGGAGGAGAGACGAAAAGGAGGAGGCAGAGAAGAGGGAGAAGGAAGTCCGTGAGGAAAGAGAAGCGGTGAGGAGACTCAGAGACGAAAGGGATTACGATTTAAGACATTCGGTCGTAGGACGAATGAAAACTTATAGCGAAAGCTTGCGGGGACTCCTACCTAGATTCCCAAGCGACCATGCACAAATCCCTGGCTTTTTCGTGCATTGCGAAAGATTATTCGACTCGTGTGCTGTCCCGGACGACCTTCGTAGTAGATTACTCTTGACCTGTCTAGACAACCAGGCCAGAGCGTTGACGGCCAGACTCACACAAGAGGAACTCGACAATTATGGCAGACTGAAAGCATTCTTGTTGAAAGAGTTCAAAGTGAGCGCGGTCTCCTTACGAGAGCGATTCATGAACGCCAGAAAGGCGGCAGATGAATCGTATACCACATTAGCTTCGAGATTGCATAATTTACTCTCGTACTACTTGCAAGATCGCAAGGCAGTAACGTTTGACGACGTGACGAGCCTTTTGATCGCTGATAAATTGAAGGAAATGTTGCCCAGAGGATGCTTAAATTTCATCCTCAGTCAAGAACAACAGAATTGGTTGGGGCACAAAGATTTGGCTGCAGCTGCTGACACTTACACCGCCACTCATCCTTGGGAAAATGACTATGCAAAACATAGTCCAGGCACAGGTAGAACGGAGTCACGCTATGCGAGAGCACCAGCGCCTCCACAGACGACAGCTAAACAGACGGACAAAGGGAGTGACCGACCAGGAGGGACACAGACAAATAACAGGACTGAAGGACGGCCAACCTCCGAAGAGATTAGAAGGCGGGGCCTTTGTTTCCTATGCTTATCTCCAGATCACAGGGCTAGCGCGTGCTTGAAAAACAAGCAAACGAAAGGTAAACAGGTGAGCGCGTGTGCGGTTCAACCAACCGTGACCAAAGCTCTAGACGGACAGATAGACGGTCAACGCGAGACGCGACAAGAGGGACCGTCACTGATCCAGGAAATAGACCAGCATGCATTGCCGACAAACCCGGCATGCATTGACGTTGAGGAGACGTATGTGAGGGAGTACCTAAAAGTGTACATTGCAGGTCTCCCTGTAACCTCCTCTCTAATCGATAGCGGGGCCGAGTACAACTGTGCGCGTGCTGATTTAATCAGGCCGCTCAACTTGCCCGTGGTTAAACAAATAGAGGTGAAAGGCCTTAAGGGTCAAGCGATGAAAGTGGACGTGGTTCGGCTGAGACTCAAAGGGTCTCAGACCGACGAGGTAAAGGAAGGGGAGGTAAACTACGCCCCCGATGTGCGAATCTGGGCAGCGCTCATTGAAGAGCTTAATGAGCCGCTGATCATAACCCCCACCACAGCCGACTTACTGCGGGAGACAGCGCTGTATTCGAGACATGCGGCCAGCGCAACGCAAATTTCAGAAGTGCAGGCGGCCATAGGTACAGAGACGGGTGAGGAAGAGGACAAAGAGGAGGAGGTAGAGGGACTGAGGTCGCTGATAGGCGAGGGCTTCTTCACAGTCGCTCAAGCAGACAGCGAGAGTTTAATAAACACCAGTCCTGGAGAAACGGATATTGAAGAGCAATTCTTCAATCCAGAAACACCATCCCCACCCAGCGGAGAGGCAATAGTAAACAGAAACAAGATGGCTGCCGAACAAGCACAATGTTCGACATTAGCACCATTCTGGGTCCACGGGAAAAACGAGGCAAAGAACTTCTTCATTGAAGATAATTTGCTCTTTCATAAAGATAAAATAGCGGGACATTCTGTAAAACAACTATGCTTGCCGAAAGAGAGAATAGACAAGGTCTTGAGCTTAGCCCATGACGCTGCGTTCGCAGGACATATAGCGCTGAAAACGACAAAGGACCGAATTAAATTGAATTTCTGGTTTCCCAACATGGAGGACATAGTTAAGGAGTATTGCGCATCATGTGACATATGCCAAAGGCACGCGCCGTTACGAGTGACGCATCGTGCCCCCATTACTCCCATCCCTCGTAACGACGAAACCAGATTCGGTTGCCTAGTGGCCGATTGTATTGGGCCCATAGTAACCAATGTGGACCCTACAAGCCCAAAACCGGAGTACAACTATGCTTTAGTGGTAGTGGACCAGTTTTCAAGATGGCCGATGGCCTATCCGCTGAAAGCGCTAACAGCAAAAGCAACATGTGACGCATATATGCAGATATTTACGACCTTCGGTTTTCCGAAAACAATTCGATCTGATAACGGGTCAAATTTTAATAGCAAATTGACTCAAGAGTTTTTGCATCGCATGGGTGTTCACCACACTTCGGACCGGTCGCACGCCCGGAATCACAGGGTCTAGTGGAACGTTGCAACGCCACCCTGAAGACCATGATATACAAATTGGCTGAAGAAAACCCGAGGGGGTGGCACAGACTATTACCATACGTGCTGTGGAGCTTAAGGGAACGCCCTTCTGCCACCACCCATGTGAGTCCCTATACTTTGGTGTATGGCACTCTGCCTAAGGGACCTCTGTCTGTCCTTTCCGAGGAATGGGCGGGGGAGCGTGATGCTCCATTAAATCTGGGTGTCGGCGCAGCAGCTTATTTGGACCAGTTAAGAGACAACCTCGAAATGTCTAAATTATATGCAGAATATTATTCAGACATTGAACAGCAGCGTTATGCTACGCATTATAACTTGAGAAGCATGGATAGGCGTTACGAGATGGGTGACAAAGTCATCATCCAGTCACCGGAGGCACGAGGGGCGAAAAGGGATGGCCAATGGCAAGGACCAGCGACCATCACTCAGGTAAAATCACCCTACACGTACACCGTGGAAATAGGAGGTAAGAGCCGCCTATTACACGCTAATCGCATTCGTAAGTATAATGAAAGAATACAGCAAGCGCTAGTCAACAATTGCTCGATTCTATTCGAGAAGGACCAGGACTTCGGTCACGTGGAAGCAGTGGGTAGCTTCGGCACAAGCCAGACACGGCCCAGTGCGCAAATAGATTCTACCGCAGTTGCACACTTAACGGTACCAGAACGAAAACAGCTGTTTAATCTGTTAGACAGGTTTCCAGACGTCTTTTCAGACAAACCAGGTTTCTGTCCCGTTCTAGAGCACACAATCACTGTTAGTGCGGATTTCAGGCCGAAGAGTTTACGGGCCTATAAGGTGCCGGAACTGCTCAAACCTGAGATGGAGAAGCAGATCCGTGAACTTTTGGCCCTAGGCATCATCGTTCCATCGCATAGCGAAATGTCTAGCCCCGTTGTGTGTATTGTGAAAAAGGGAGGTCAAGGCGGTCTAAGACTGGCCATCGACTACCGTTACGTAAATAAATTCTCGGCGGGTGACGCATATCCCACCCCCGACATCCAGGAAGTGCTACAGAAGGTAGGAAAAGCAAACTTCATATCCTGCTTTGACGCGCGTCAAGGATACTACCAGATTGGACTTCATAAGGACTCTCGATGGCTATCACCCATTCACCCACACTCTCACTTATGCAATATGACTGACATTACTCATTCACTCGATCACCCCATTCACCCACCCACGCAATCACTCACCCAGTCACTGGCGCCCACCCACACACCCACTCACTCGTTCACTCAAATTCCCTCACTCACGCACCAATTCCTGTATCACTAAGTAACATATGCATTTGTCATTCCTAACTTCAGTGATCAAACACTCAGTCTTTCTAAAAGACGGTCAAAAGCACATCATCATCATCATCGTCGTCGTCGTCGTCATCATCATCATCATCATCAGCAACAGCAGCATAATTATAATCATCATCTTCATCATCGTCTTCATCATTCTCGAGCGTTTCCGACAGCATATTGGCAGCCGTGTCTGTTCTGGGCTCGTCTCCAGTCCATGTGAAGTCTTTGATGCTGCCTATAGTCAGTACTAAACGTAAATGAGAAAAAACCACTTGATCTGGGTCACTATGCGCGAAAGCAGCGATAATAACACTAGATTATTATTATGGTAATTGTCTAAGCTGACTAAACACAGTCTACATCCTGGTGTAATCCTCTTAGACAGAATAAAAGAGTCATATCAGATGTATATCTAAGCACGATTTGATGTTACTGTGGATAATAACGATAAAGTCAAAGTTTGCGCTGCACTTTAAAAACGACAGTTTTATATCAAGTATCTCTTAGTCAAACATAGGCAGGATGTAAATCATGCACATTGAGGTTGAAAATAGAGTCTGTCTAAACTGGTTGGATAGGTTGTATACGATTTATCAAAACGTTCTCTAAGGGAACAGTTATCAGGTTTTATAAAATATGATCGAAAGACAATGCAATTATTGGAGTGTCAATATATCATAGCGCATAATATTTATAACATTATTTCAGATTCTGAAGATGAAGTTAAATTGTATTAGAAAAATCTGCGAACTATTTGCAATATGCTTTGAAGCCTTACAGTCCAGCATAGAAGTTTTGTTGTGGTCGGCGGTTGCGTGGACAGCAGCTTCGACCCATCCTTACCCCCACGCCAATTTGCAGAAACTGTAGTGACAGATTTTGAGATAGGTTTCAACTAACAACATGGCAGACACTTGGCGGCCAGGCGTCGCGACCTGTATCCTATTGTTATTGGTCTAATTCGGCCATGTTTTCCCAAGTGTTATCAGTCTAACGCGGTATAAAATCTCTGCAATGTGTTTCGGTAACCCGCCTCTCAATAGTAGATTGATTAGGTCTGTAGTAGTCTCCAAGATATTCGGGTCTGTTGCATTGGACAGAAGGTCCTTTAGATGTTGTGGTGCAAAGCCATCTGGTCCTCAGCCAGATGCCGCTGGAAAGAAAGCTCTGGCCTCACAGACCATCTGTCCAGAAACCTGTATGGCGTCAAACCTGTCTACCTGCGGGCAAGGCAGTGTTCTCCGGTCATCGTAAGTCTTTGGGTGCTTCTTCTACAGTTCTTTCATCACTTTAAGCGAATCTTCTACAGGAACATCATAAGAGGATAGCAAACGAAGGGTGCATTTTATGTAGCCATTATTATATCTAAACAGTTAACTTTCACGCGCTGGTGACGCGCAACTAAAAACCATCTACATAAAATCGTTAGGGCCGTATCCAAGCAACAAATACAAAGACCACCATCTCTTAATTAGCAGTAGCCAAAAAAGTTTCTGAAACTAAGATGCCAACAATTGGTTGCATGAGGGCTAAAGTCTCAAAATGGAAATTTGGAAATTTAGGAATTGTAATTTTAGTTTCTTTCAGTCGTCTCCTTAAACCGAAAGTAATTGTGGCGTAATAATTACGTAATACGATTTATACAACTAGAGTGATCAGCGACGCCGCTTTCCCAAGTAACGACATGTGACAAATGACTACAGAATACTGTCCAGTGAAACGACAATAGACAATAAAATTACCAGCGGAACAAAGACAACCCAAATAGCTGACAGGAAATAAACAATGGCCTAATAAGATTCGCCGATTTCTTTAAAAGTTACTTCAACAGAAAATATACAAGAGTAAACGATACGAGAAAGTCCGGATAGTCGGATACCCAGATAGAACATATTTGCTTGTCGCAACACACAGCTCTGAGAACTGATTGAAGTGCGAGGTTGGGCCCCCTCGAGCGTAGGTCAGAACAAAGGTCTGTGTGTGTAGATAGCGAAGGTTATAGAGGGAGGACCTTCACTATAAGAGTACCATAGAGACCCGTTATCTTTCGAAGCAGAATTCATTATTGTGAGGCCGGTATGCCGCACACGGAAACACAGCTAGAGATACGTGACAGTAAGAAGACGCGTTGCTCGATGGATACGTGTCTTGGATTACATGACGCAGAGACTCGTCATAAGTACTCCTTGTTCCCTGAACTTAGAGAACGTTTGGTGTTCCATGATAACGGCGATAGTTCAAGAGTCACGAGGTGCAGAATGGTCCGTCAAAGTTCAGATCAGGTGGAGAGGAAGAGAAAGCCCGTAACTAGGAAGGTACACAGAAAGGCAAAGGCTGCTGCAGGTAAAAGATCGAACCCTGTTCTGAGTAAAGGCCATCCTCAGGACGTTGCCCACCCGGCGACCGCGGAAGTGGCAGAGTCTGATGCCGAGACCGAACTCTACAGAGTAGCCTCTCTTAGTAAAGCGGTAAACCCTGAACCTCCTCTGACAGGAACGGTCACTATGGACAGAGATAGCGAACAACCATTTTACGTTGAAATTAGACAAGGCAGTGACTCGGGTGGCTCCAGACGGGAAGTGGGCTGGAGTCACAAGAACCCGCCCGGCGCGTCCGGGAGGCGAACGCCACAACTACAAATCGAAGAATGTACCACACAGAAACCATATCAACACGGCAGATCAACTCTACTACCGATGCTCAGTCCAATCAGGTCCGCACGTCAGGTTGCTGGGTTAGTCTTAGTGATAAAGTGTAAGTCCTTCAATGATGTAAATTACAATTCTCCACACTTTCGGAGATGAGCGAAACTTGCAAAATACGGTGAAAAGTTGTCTCAACGGTTTTGATCTGCATGATCGCAAGCCAAATAATTATTTCTAAATGCCAAATTTCTAAGCCAGTGCTCTTAAGGTAGGAGGAGGGCATCAGCTTATTCACGAGCGCTGCGTCGAGTCAGATAGGTTGTCTTGAGAGCCAAAAGAAGAACAAAGTTCTGTTTCGAGAAGTCCAGAGCGAGATGGAAGCAAACCATAAAAACATAATTTAATTTCAGCAAATATCACGAGGAGTTGTAAGTGGCGAGAGTTTGATTGATCATCAGGAAAGAGGGATAATCATTTAAGAAGAGGATGAACTATGGCATTTGCAAAACTGGTAGTAAATGCAACTTTCAACAACAGAGAGGTTGACGATGGATACGCAGCAAATCAATGGACCCGCCCACTCACGGGGATTACAATTTAAACGGACAATAAAATTAAACCTTTACATTTATTGGTAGGCTACTTTCAAGATTCACTTTGTAACCTAAAGAAACATACTGTAATTTGTTGGTCTTTTTAATTTGGTGGCCCCTAGAATCGTGAGCCCCTGGCGACTGCCCAGCGTGCCCATGCATTAAGACGGCACTGTGGATATGATAAGTGGGTCCAGGATATGGAAATATTGCTTTAGAAGAACAAAAGAAACGTTGCTTATCGGGAAATGAATAGGATACGAGCTCAGTCAGAGAAGTTCGTTGTAGGAAGCTTAGAGTCAATGGCAGGAAAATAGGCAACAGCAAGAGACGCTGCTTCCAGTCGAGGAGAGGATTAAATTCAAGATCCTCCTCTCCGGAAGAGCTTCTATAATTGGTGCGGCTCCAAACTACAGCGGAGGTCTATGCATTCCTGTTTCCAGCGCCACCTGGAACTGGTTTTTGCTCCCGTACTACGACACGAGCCATAGTGCATTCTCGTGCCATCCTTCTGGAACAGTATTCCATTAAAAATGACTTTCTCAGCATCGTTTTCATAACACACAAAGCATCAGTTCATATTCGCTTCAAATGAGGTCGTCAAAGAGTTCATGCTGTTGTTAAACATAGTCTTACCGTTCTACTAGACGGAGCTTCATTCCGTTCATCTTCTTCATTCTGCAGTCTTTGTAGTTCTTATAAATAAAAATGTTGAAGATATGTTAAAATGTTTTTCATCATAAAATGTGCTCTAGGCCTACATATTTTCTCGTTTTCCGGACATTTAGATTCTTAGGCCTACATCGTTCACTAATGCAGATTAGCTTCACGAATATTTATTAATTAAAAGTCGTTTGGTTCCATGTGTTAACGGTGTATGATCCTATATTTTAGGATTGTTGCACATTGCATCAGTCCGCAAACAGATGCAAAAGTCAAATATATTTCCAAATAATTTATATTTGACTAGGCCAGACCTGCATTGAATGTTTGGTTAAAAATGTTATGAGTGGCTGTGGTCTGTGTTATTGTCATTCTTCAGTTAATGAATAAAAATTCGAAAGAAAAGAACCAAACGATCATTCATATTGCACCTCTTAAGATGCTGAAGGTATGCTTCCTAAATATATATATATATATATATATATATATATATATATATATATATTGTTAGATATCTCCAGTTAAGGTTTGCTGAACGATGTAGAACATTGTACTCTGTAGGAGTGTTTAGATGGAACATTCTCGTTTAGTTCTGCGTGAGTAGTTTTCACTGAGTCTAACGCCATCTGGCGGTCATGTGAATTATATAAAAGCGACTGTCGTAGGATTGTCTAGGAGCTTGGTATTAGGATCTGACGAGATCACTTGTTTGTTAGGACACCAAGTCTCACTTGTTTAGTTAAGAGTAAGCCCCTTTGTGGGTTACTTCTTTCAGTATTTCTCTTTCATGCCTGCGACCATATTCGTAAGGTGCAGAGCAAGTATTAGTACGTTTGTTTCTACCAAGTGGTTCTACTGTTGAAGACTATTGGTTTTGTTCGCTCTGGCTTCGAGCAGGTATAATTGTACACTATCGTGTAAATATTAAAATACTTATATCATACCCTAGTGAGCCTTTCTAGTCATACTAGATACATTTAGGGGGGCCTTGTAACAATATATATATGTGTGTGTGTGTGTGTGTGTGTGTGTGTGTGTGTGTGTGTGTGTGTGTGTGTGTGTGTATATATTTATATACATACATATGTATATGAACCCTAAAACCTGACGTCTTATGCACGGGAAGGGAAGAAGCGTTCCAGTAGACTCGGTTTTGACCACAACCACTCAGAACATTTGTAATCCAAACATTCAATGCAGGTCTAGCCTAGCAAATTCTCGTGGCAATATTCGATATGCGCTTTTCAGTTCATGTTGAACCTGAATGGTTGCAGAACGAGGTTTTCATCTTACTGATAAATGGAAGGATTTAAAGTAGCCTATGTACAAAAGCATCCAATTAGGCCTATCATAAAGAAAATTGGGAGATAAATGCTCCTAACTTGAAAGTCTACTACGGATATCCTTCTAAAGGCAAATATACAACACTTGCTTACATAGCATACCTCTGTAAAAGCATTAGATGCAAGAAGCGCAAATATAGAAAAAGTAAGTAAAAACCAGTCACAATTTGATCTTCAATCTCTGGCCCAAAAATGTAGGTAGAGTTTCCCCATATTGCTTCCTAGGCCTATAGTAAAAACAGCAAAGAACCTAATGACCACGAATTTCAAAGGTTTATGCTTCACTAGGATAAGGCACAGCTCTACAGTGTAACACACAAGACTCGATAGAACCTCCACGCATTTGTTGAAACTTAGAATTGCCTGTCGTTAAATGCTATTTTCTTATCGTAAATTCTGCCGTCATACGAGGATGCAAAATTTTTAGTCGGCGCACTAAACAGTATATGACCTATTTGTAGGGCCTACACGAACTTTGCATTGGTTTCTAATGAGCTGAAACAACTCTAGTACCGTCGATGTTATTCTGTATAAATATGAGTAATAAAGTTGTTTTTTTTCGCATACCGGTACCTGTTTTTCGAGATATAGACAATAGCAATTCAGGATTCTGTCGTTTACGATTACTTTCGTTATCCGTTCGCTTGTGTTTTCCTGCGCGAGCGCCCATTACGTTCAGATACAGAAACGAATTTAATAAATCTTTATATATGATACTTTTTGGTTTATGAAACGATAGGCCTACTTTCCTAATTAGAAACGTTAACTTTCTAAGAACTTTCAACATTTAAGATATCGCTACTGCTCTAATAAGAAACATAATATATGAAAATACAAAGCCTAGGTCCTACTCAGTGGTTTAGTCAAAAAAGCAGGATGTAAATTGATTGGAGTCTATTTTTAGGAAAAACTTTTGTGCCTCATCGGAACAGCACATCTTTGTAGTTGTATCACTGCGCCTGAAATGTTTGATATTGGCTCTCGTGAAATCCTAAACAGTTTGTAGTCAGAGAATGGGTTGACGAAAGTAACTGCGTCTCTGATAAGACACAATTTTTAGTACTGTTGGTCTGGCAACATCTAACAATTGACATCGCTGACTACTCAGCTAAAGACTTACTTTGAGCTGCATATGGACTTTGTTTGTGTTTATTTGCCATTTTTGTTTAATCATCAGTTTAATGACATCTCATGGCAACATCTGTCACCAACGTCATATCAAACATTATATTAGCACTTTTACAAGCAGCATGCACATTAAACCATACAGATTGATTGCATGATTTCTTTTGCTTAGTTTTAACGTCGAACCGGTTGGACAGTATTTCTTCCGCACGTGTTATAATGTTGCATCTATACAATTGCCAAAGTTCTTAACGAGCTGCTTCATCTAGCTACTGTTTAACAATACTAACTAACTCCTCAGCCGTAGTTAAATACTCGTTGAGACAGGAAGACGAACTGAATACATGATGGAACTCTGTATATAGAAACTTATTTGGCTTCAATTAATAAATGTGAGTCTGTAAAAGACTTAATCTGTGGCCTTGGCAGATTGGACCTACATCACATTATTAAGAAGCGTCGCATGATGTTCTGTTGGCGACTATAGTTCACTCGACATCTAACTTTATCCAGAATATTTATGGTGTCACTTTGGTGAGCATTTCTTTGTGATTCCGAACTCAGCGTCTTGAGTAGTAAATTTAGTTTCATAAATGACAATTATTGCTAACATTTTCGCAGTTTGTGCGTTTGACATTAGGCCCTATGTTATTGTTTATACAGCGTTGCGCATATCTGTTGTGATGCTGTGGCGGTTGATTTGTTTCTTTCCGTCTTCGGGCATAATAAAGTGCTCATCTACTAGGCTAATTCAACACAGATTTGTCTATACCAGGCACAATAGGCCGAAAAAGAAAGAAGAAACTAACTGTTGAATATTAAATCGATTCCTAGTTTATTATTACTATTATTGTTATTGTTGTTGATGATGATGATGATGATGATGATGATGATGATGATGATGATGTTGTTGTTATTAGGCCTATTATTATTATTATTATTATTATTATTTGAAAATTAAAATATATAGTTAACATATGAAAACGATCAGTGAAATTTCTTGATTCCCTCTTCAAAGAACAAAGTGCACCAGTTTTTCCGATGTTACTAAATCCTGAAAAAAGACAGAGGTCAGTTAAGCCAGCAGAGGTCGAAGTTTGTGTCGATAACATCGGACAGACAGACAGGAAATGGTCTGATCAACTGAGGAAATTCTTATCACATCATCCTAGGACCATTCCGTTCCCTTATGGAACAATATGAATAGTTTTACGGGCATCATCATCATCACCATCGTCGTCGTCATTACCATTACCATCACAGTTATCATCACCATCATCATTGTCATCGACGTCATCATTATCATTACTATCATCATCATCGTTGTCGTCGTTATTGTTATAATCATTATCATTGCTATATTCGTTGTTCGTCATCACCATCACCACGACCACCATCATCACTGCCATGGTTGTCTCCACCAAAGACTTATGCAGAACTACCGTTACTTCTGCATTTACTATTATTATTACTAATATATTAAATTGGAAACTCTTTAGCGCCTGGGTCTCATGAATAAGGCATCCATCGTATTCAGGTTAATACGAAGAAGGTTAGTGAACTGAGCCAGAGAGACAGACTATGGTAGATAAGTCAGCCGAGAAAGATTATATATCCTGAGCTGCAAATGAAGTGACACCATCATGAGCAAAACATAAGATACTGAGAATACAGTGACAGTAACAATAACTATTAGTACTTCTGCGACTTCTACTACCACTACAACAACTACAGTTACTGCTGTAAGGTCCTGCTACTATTACCACCGCCATTTAATCATTTGATCATGGCTGTTGCATAATCATGAAGAAAAGCATTAACAGCAATACTGTGACAGTTTAGTGTAATGTATCGCTATGTAACCTGTTGCAATTCAACGCACTGCAATGAAATGAGACATCTGCGTAGAGACTTTATATAGATTCTTCCTATCTTCCAGACTTGCTCACCTTAGTCCGCAATGGGCTTCAGTGTCCATAATAACCACCGTCATAATGAGGGACGCCGTAACCAAAGCGACCGTAACCATGGTCACCGTAACCGTGTCCGTTGTAGAAAGGATGCGCATAGCCATACGGGTATCCGGACCCTGCGTAGTTCGGGTACGCATACCCATCATGCCCGTATCCGTAGCCGGAAAATCCATGGTCTGGTTTTCCGTCGCGGTTCCGGTCGCTACGGTCGTCGACGCCATCTTTGTTTTCGTCGAAAGTTCCGGCCAGCGTTCCAGATATGGCCAGCGAGAGAAGAAGAACAAGAGTAGTCTCACGTTGCATTGTTTCAGCTGAGGTGATGGTCGACTATGTCAAACTCCTTGCGCCAATAGATCAACTCTGTAATGTTACACGTTTACATTTATGGATACATAGATACTTAGCTCCTACATAAAACATAAGTTAATACATCTAAGCATACATACAAACATACGTGCATATATACATATATTTACAAACATACAAACCCATATAAATTATATATATATATATAAATATATATAGTTAATGCAACGTCATGCGCAAAAAAATATATATATATATACAATTATTATATACATATAAATATAGGGGCCTATATGTGTGTGTGTGTGTGTGTTTGTGTGTGTGTGTGTGTGTGTGTGTGTGTGTGTGTGTGTGTGTGTGTGTGTGTGTGTGTGTGTGTGTGTGTGTGTGTGTGTGTGTGTGTGTGTGTGTGTGTGTGTGTGTGTGTGTGTGTGTGTGTGTGTGTGTTTCTGTGTAGCTAATGCAATGTCATGCGCCCTTGTCACTGATTTCGGTTCTTAATTAGTACCGGTAACGGAGTCAAAAACTTTCTTCCATCTAGAAAACAGAACGGCGGAAATCTTGCGAAGTCCGTAAATATGAAGGGTCAAGTTTGTCTAAATTTCCTAGGAAACGCAGGTAGATTGTAAATCAAGCTAGATATACATTAACCCGAACAGGCGACAGTGTCAAATCTTGCTTAAATCTGTAGCAAACCATGCAGCAGACCATTGCCTTCTAGATACTGAAGGCCGTAATGCTGATTGTGTGACGTCACAAACCAGGTCCTTCGGATTGCGTGAATGTTGTATTCACGGATACAGAAATTAGACGCGTAATCGTAATCGTAAACTCCAAATTTCTAAAGCACCACTCGAAAACTAAGCCTAGAGCACCAACTTATTAACGAGCGCTGCGTCAAGTCAGAGAGGTTGTGTAAAGGGTAGCCAAGAGGTCAGAATCCGGTTTCCAAGAGATCCAGAAAGGGGCGTCTATCCCCCTCCAAAGTCATTGGAGCAACGTCCCTTTCCCCATCTCCCCCCCCGTTCCTCCCCCCTAAAATGGTGGCACACACACACTGACAGATCTCCCCCCCCTATTTCTTGCATGGAGCATTTGCTCCAAGGTGTCTATGGTGTAGACGCCCCTGGATCCATATCAAGAGAGGAGGCAGAGCAGCTGCTAAGACAGGTGTCTGGGTCAAGAATTCGAAGTCGGAGTATCAGTCAGGGTAGGAATTCTTGAAAAGGTGAGACTGGTTTGAATGGAAAGCCAGAGGGTGATAGATAGAGGAGCCTGATGCGGATGATGGAGGTATGTGACAATGATGTGGAGAAACCCAGATTTCGGGAGGGAGATTGTTCCAAAGCGTGATGCAGTGTTGGATAGGGCTCAGTTGGAGAACTTGAGATGAGTAGTTAAGGGGGAGTCGAGAAAGACTTTGACAGAATGATCTAGTGAAGCGGTTGGCTGGATGGTGGAGTTTGCAAAATTATAGCAATTCTGAAATTTGATGATATGAACTAGTGCACAAAACTGACAGAAAATTGCAGAAAAATTTAACAGAAATTTTATTACATTCTATGAGATACTATACACTTTTTTTTACAAAGTTCTGTAAGTTCTATACATTACATATAATAACAGAAACTTTATTACATTCTATGAGATACTATACACTTTTTACAAAGTTCTGTAAGTTCTATACATTACATATAACATAAGTTCTATATGAGTTTGCGCTCGATAACATTAATTACGCCTTTAGTGTTGACAATTTACGCTTACTTTTACTTTTTGCTCCCTTACAGATATTATTAGCATCATTCAATTTTTTGCAGTAGTTGTTAAGCAAGATATTGGCCATTTTGCTAGCAATGACATGGACAAAGTCTGAAAATTTATGTCCACAATCACAAACACTGTTTATAAATGAATACTGTAAAAAGCTTTTCTTAGATACAGAAATAAGAAGTTTCTTCTGATTTGATGCATTAAGAAATTGTTGTTCATAAGCTGCTGACACCAAACACTGGAATATACAAAATACTTTTACCACAACATCAACCAATTCTTGTGTTGGCCAAGTCAGACCTCCTCTGTCCAGTGCTTCCAAATAAGAAAAAACTGTGCCTGTAGTGTCACATGCCATCGCATCCGCTGATACCAAGGCAGCTACACAAAGTCCACATGCAACAGACCTCTTAATCTTGCTACCGATATACCCAGCAAGAAAAACAACATGCATTTCAGGATCTGAGACACTTATTAAAGTGCAGTCACACAGCACTCCTTCAAAAGCACTTATATCACATTCTATCACATCGTCTGACTTTTCCTCCAGAAAACAATCATTTGCAAATTTCATAATTGACACTTTGCCCTTTGATGCAGAATTAATGTGAAGTATACTGCTAAGCTTCAACTTTTTCTCACATTCCATGATTTCACGCACAGAAACATGAAAATTAGTGCCAGCTAGTCGCCTGTACTGTGAAAATCTGTATTCTAAGTAATCAGTTTGAAATTTGCCTGTAAGAACATATTTAAAGTCAAGACTTTCCAGGAGATATCTGACTAGACAAATCATGGACTTCAAAGTATGTTGCAGAGCAAATGCAGTTTCTCTTGTTAACATCCCGTTCCTATTGCCAGTGCTTGCCTCCCACTTTTGAAGCCATTGAACAACACTATCAAAATACAGTAACTGATGGTCATCGACTTTTCTTACAGGGTCACATTTCTCATCACGAAGATTTCTACCTTTGAAAGGATGTTTAACATTTAACATTTTCCACAATGACACAATTATATCAACAAATACCAGTGTATCATCAACAGCAGCTTTGTTGCAATTAGGATGCTGCTGCTGTGAAAACAATTTCAGTGCAGCAACCACTTTCTCATTGAATATACACAACATCAGTGGCACACTTTGCCGTTCAGTGTTTGATGGGTTCAATGCCTTATATGATAATGATGGTGCAAGTTTAACAAGATTGTTCTTTTCATTCGTATGCAACTGCTTCAAAACGTTAAACTTTGCTTTGCGAATCAGGTTTGCATCTAGCATGTCAGGAAAAATTAATGTCTGGTCACTGTCTTTCTGGTTGATCCAATTATTTCTGATACATTTGAATAAATGCACAGTGTCAAACAGAAAAAACAGTTTCCTACTGTTATCACATGGGTGATCTATACAAGGCTGCAACAATCCTCCACATAGCAACTTAAACATATTGCCATTAACTCGATTATTATCAGAAATCAGACAAACAGTCCTGAAACCTGCCTTTTCAACCATTCTTATGACATGCATGGTTATGTCTTTCAGATAAGGTGCGGTTAAGTTCTTAACAGGCACTAAGGCGGCTATATCTTTTCTGTGAGACAATATTGAGCAAATCATAAATGCTTGGACAGTGGTTGCCTGGGTCATGTCACAGTTTGCAGCAAAGCCTTTAACTGTTCCACCCTTGTATGAAACTTTAGGCTCAACATAGATCTCATCAAGCAGCACAGTCACGTAACGTTCATGTGGCTCAAGCAGCTGACATTTTTTTGTCAGATAAGTTATGTGAGCATTGCAATCAGTACCAGGTTCAACAGTAAAGCAGGATGAAAGTTTACGTAAATAAACAGGGTGGGGTAACATCAGTGTACTGTCACGTAAGAAACCATATGCAGAAGGTGACAGCGAAAATACCTGAAATGCCCAGTGTAAGTAATCACCACAGTACTTTCTTTTGCATTGCTGTAATAATTCCAACTGCTGGATAACATGTCGAACAACACGAATGCACTTAACTTCACTTATAATAACGTTGCTACCATCTTCAACATCAGCATCACTAGCACCGTCATCTTCAGGATCTCTGCTACTGACAAGTGAACATTGTTGCTCACATATATCACGCAAAAGAACTAAAGCCATATCTACTTTACCTCTGAAGTCAACCTTTCCACTTTCCCAGCCCTGATAATGACTTAGAAGACTAGTCAATTTGGAATAAAAATCAAGTTTTCCATTGTTACCTATCGCCCACTCCAAGTTTCTGTCATCGACCCTATATCCCCCACAGCAAATGATGACAGACAAAGCATCAGTTACACGAATACTTACTCTAATGCAAGGCACATCAGATACATCTAGAATATAGCACAACAAGCAACTGTCAGTCACCTTAAAGTTCCATAGTGAAGACTGTGGAATGTGTTTCATAAAGTTCATGCAAAGTTCCTGAAACGTTGTAATCCTGTCAAGATTTAGCCACTGTTGCACTGTCTGATCATCCCTGGTCTGCATCTCAGAATGTCTATCTTCTGGCTTTCTTCTCTTCATGGGAGGTTCTGATGACAAATATGATGGACAGTTGTGAAAAATAGATGGGTACGCATCTCTTGCTAGCTTTGGAAACTTTCGTGGCACACTGAGTACAGATCCATCAGGACGTGTGGCAGTGTCCACTCTGACGACAAATTCTTCAGCAAAGTGTTTAATGCATATTACCGTATTGACGTTCAGCGGAAAGTTGTCCTTTGGTCGCGGAATCCGTCGCAACCAGTTTTGTAGTTTTCCATCGTTTCCTTTACACTCACTGAGTATGCTAAACGTTGAAGTACAATCTGATTTCTCGTTCTTGCGAGTGTAGTTAGAACTACATCCAGTTACACAACAATGACGAGGCATTCTTCAAAATTAAAATCGGTAAAATGAAATCCTTTGTAAGTTAGACGAACGGATTTTAGTGTAACCCAAGGTATCCATGTAAGCAGACGATAGAATCCGATTAAAGCGTTCGAAAGTTCAATTATTAATATTTTTAAGTTCTAATAAATAACAAGAATGCGTAACATGATTAAAATCTCACTATCTGTCATTAAATTTGAAACGATATTCCAAGTTTGACGCAAGGAAATTAAAAAATAAACCAAAATCGCTCTGCGTGTTGACACGCTTATACAGTGAAACGAAGACGGACCTGCGGTGTGACGTCACAAGCCTAACTTTAGGCAGCATTACGGCCTTCAGTATCTAGAAGGCAATGAGCAGACCTGAGCTGTCGACGTTATCAATAGCCTTTGTTAAGGGCCTAAGTATCTATAGGAATGATAGGCATTACCTGTGCAACCCAGAACGAGTAACTGCTTCAAACGCCTCCTGGATGATCTGAACGCACATCACTCGGTATATTTATACCCGCCAATCAGATACTGACAATCACTGGATGTGGTCTTTGTCATGTGGCATCGAGCCAACCATCTGTCGTCAAAACAATGCACAATTACATCGACCGACGATTGCGATATGCATGTCTATGTTTGTACGTATGTATTTATCTATGCCATTTTGTATGCTTCTTTGTGTGAAATATGTATAAAATTGTATATATGCTTGTCTGTCTGTATGTATGCATTTAGGCCTACGTGCGAATAATTAGGCCTACACATAACTTTATGTGTCTGTCTGTATGCCTGTCTGTCTGTCTATCTGTTTCTCTGTCTGTATGCATGTATGTATATATGTATGTATGTATTATGCATGCATTTATACATACATGCATATATACATATATACACACACACATGCATACAAACAGGCTGAACTTAATGCCAAAATGCCGGAGTGTGCATTCCAACACGTCACCGACCTTGAATCGGAGCAGGAAGAGCATTTGGCTCGAAAAACCAATTCCTGACAGTTCATGATATAATTTGGAGAGTGCTCTAGCGCTCTATCATTTTTCTATGATGATTCACATACGAAGTAAGTCATTGCTACGTGTTTGATTAGTTTGTCCTTTATTCGTTCTCTCATCGTTTACACAATAGGCCTACTTTCCATTTTCTATCGTAAGCGCTCACTTCTATTAGCCTACTCATTAATATACCCTACATATCTTACTGCAGCATCGACTAGTCGCACCTTTTTGTCTGACAACCCTACAAAAACTCGTTACGAGAATGATAAGCAATGTACCTCCAAGAGCGCATAGTCTCTTTCTGACCCTGGGAATACTGCCTTTTGATAGTATAAACAAACTGCAGGTAGGGTTATTTATGTACAAGCGTCATAAGCGCATTGTATACCTGTAAGCTATGTAAAAACTCTGAGGTTCATGACCACAAAACTCGCTCCTCATCCACGTAGCATGCGCACTGATGTTAGGCGACAAGGTATTAGACTATAAAAATATTATGATCCGGCACTCTGGAATAGGCTACTTTGCCGAGTGAACTCACCTGTCTCCCAACACTGTATCAGTTTAAAAACAAGTTAAAGGCGCAACTTATGTCTGCAATGTAATTGTAATCATTTCACGATCTAAGCCATGTTAAACTAGGTGTAATTATTTAGAATACATTATATTATTGTGTGCTCAATGTGGTCCTGTGAAATGAACTGGTTAAGTGTCATGTTGCTCTCTGTACAATTATGGTAGCCATATTTAAGACTTATAAAGGCATTAAAAAAATACACAATGATCTATTATAATAGTTAGAATGAGTAATGAAAGATTGTAGGCTATCAGGGTGACTTTGCAAGCAGAACGTGATGTTCCGTTGGGTTTACCCATCTTCTCGTAACTTCATGCCTGTTACAACATTGTGTTTGATATGCTGCGGTGAACAAAGTTGATCTCATATTTAGTCAAAGTGCTGCTTAAAACCTATATAGGCCCTACAAGATACCAGTTTATTCACAAGCGCTACGTCAAGTCAGAGGAAATGTTGAGCGTGTTAAATAAAATTATAATATTTGCCAAAGCACATTACATAGTAACAGTCTCAGAGGGAAAAGGCCAGTGGCGGCGCCAGACCTTTTTTGTAACCAGGGCATAGCCAGGGCAGTCATACAAGTAACCAGTGCAGCAGAGAACGATTTATGGAGAGCGCGGTATCGCGAGCTTAAAAGGTGACCATATAATTATATAAGATAACGCTCGCCATAAATCGCCCCCTGGGCGAACTATTAGGCCTATAGTTGTCTGTAGTCAGGAGGTCAGATGGGCGAAGCCCCCGGAAGGTGAACTTTTTTGACAATTGTAAAGCAAATTTTAACATTTCAGTGAAATTAGTGAATTTATATCTCAGAATATAACACATATGCTTGAAAAAATTCTGGACATGGCAAAATTCTGGCAGGGCATCGACCAGGGCATCAGCTTTTTTACCAGGGCATTTGCCCTGGCGCGCCCTAGTGTAGCGCCGCCCCTGGAAAAGGCCAGAGCCCATGCTCTGTGTCTTGCAGGCTGAGCATTCTATAACCAATCGCTTGCATAACCGATTTTTTCAGCCATTAGGGTCCACTAGAAATTCAGAGGGGACGTCGTAAGCTCCTCAGCCGAACTCCCGTTTGCAATGCATATTGAAGCATTTTTGTCTAAAATTGAGCACATTTGGGCTGTGACTTTTAAAACTGAGGTTTCAGTAATTAGACGAAAAATAAGAGATCTGAGACAGCGAGGGGTGAAGTCTCGAAAATCCGAACGACTAGAACATGCACGCACATATGTACACATACATATATATTAGGCCCTATATATGTATATATAGGCCTACACACATTTGCAAAATGTGAGCGCTTGACGCACAATAAACTTGCGTGCTTACTTATTTACATGCATAAATACATGCATACATGCATGATAGGCCTACATATAGACATACACGAAGACAGACACACGGGCAGACACGTAGACAGACATACATACACACATGCAGGCATATATACAACATAGGCTACATTCAAACACACATAAAGGTATACCGTAATAGGCCCAAACATCCTCCAAAATGAGACATGTATGCCAGAAATCCAGCAGGTGAAAATTTAACAGGGCTGAAATTACTTTTTCTGACACCAGTCCATGGTGTCAGAAACAGTGTCGGGGGGGGGGGGACAAGCGATACAGTTGTCCCCCAAATTTTAAGAAGCACCAAACAAAGTCAACACAATCACGCGCGAACGAAACATTTTTTCACCTTTTTTTACCAGATCAGTTCAAAAGTGTCCCGTGCACCCCCACCTGAAAAAAAGATCGCCGCCACTGCATACTAAATCATAGATCAACAAGCCTATTACAAGGCCATTAAATAAACCTAGTTGAAATTCCTATTAATCATGCATTGAAAGTTCTATTCCATTCTATTGTATTCAATTGTATTCTATGCTAGGCTAGGCTGGGCTGGGCTGGGCTGGGCTGGGCTGGGCTGGGCTGGGCTGGGCTGGGCTGGGCTGGGCTAGGCTTGCCTTGGTAAATCGAATTAGGCGGTGATCAAGAAGAGTTATAGGCCTATTTGAGGCCTAATGGTGCTCAAATACGGTAGAGCTGCCATCTCTAGGCCTAGTTACTGTAATTGCATTAAGCCTAATCAAGCGCGATGAGTAGGCCTAAACATTTCAAGGCAATCGTGAGCCACAAGTAGGACTAAAGATTTTGATCCGATTTCAATCGTTTTGATTAAATTCTTTAAAACACTCTTATTCCCTCCTTTCTTTTACAAACAATGCGAATCTGCTTTTTAAGTTTTGATCACAATTGCGGTAAGAGTGATCAATATGGTGATAAGTCAGCAGAGCTGCCACCTATCGAATGTAATTGCATTATTTATGAGCGATAAATAAGGATTTTGGTAATCCTGGGTTTTAGCGTCCGAAACTATTTTCATTGAAATGTTATATTAATCATCGTTCATCCAACTTCTAGTTTCTGTTATATTTTCATCGATCATCCAGCTTCTAGTTTGAGCTATATTTTCATCAATCTTCCAACTTCTAGTTTAAGTTTAACTATGAAAAGTTTTCATCGCTCATCCACGGCAGGCGTGTTTCCGATTCCCACCGTTGTACAAGGATTTCATTAATATTCATTAGGGTGCATCGATCATAATGGGAGAAAAAAATTTTTTCTCATTTTTATTTCTAATAGTGCAAAGTAGTTGTCAATTGATGTCAACAATATTCTGGTGCAATTTCACCAATTTAGCACATGACCTTGAGGTGCCCCAATGACCTTGAAGTTTTGATATTAGACACATAATATTTGCCCATGTTACGCAAGGAGTAATGTCCAGAAAAACAAGCTTCTACAGTATGAATCTGATGGCAAGTAGAATGCAATACTCGTAAAACATATTAGGTATATTATTCCATCATTATGTCCATTACACCAGTGATGAAACAATGAGTTGAGTCTAACCTACAGTAGCGGTAAGCTACAGTAGTAGTCTTACCCTATTAAGGCAAGTAGGACTATAGGTAGTCAGGCTATGCGATATTCTTTCTTAGTGTTAAAAGTCGGCATTGTTCGCCTGGATTCCAATCTTGTTCTTATGAAACCGTCCCTAGCTTGATGCTGCAGACTGCAGCTGAAACCTCAGTCACTACTTTCACTACTTTCAAATCACGCTCCACAGTGGCATGTGAATCTAGGAAAGTCGAACTTTTGTGCTGGGTGCGTCGCTACAAATTGTATCATTTCTTCATCAGGTACCTCCAATGTTAGTGGTGTTCTGCTACGCATATTTGACAGTCCATGAGGTCAGAAGAGGCCTCAAGCTTTAGCATAGGAACAACGAATTTCGAACTCCAGACCGTACAGTTTTCCTAGCTTTCAGGATCGACGCATTCCTAGCGTTCAAATTTTCTTACGGTCATGAGTTAACATGGAGCAACAAATAGTCCTCATGCTTTCTCTGGACCAATTGGTCATGGTTTATTAACGTGTAAACAGTTACTAGCATAGTTCTTTGATAAAATTGAATCGGATTTGCCACCTGCAACTTTAACTGACCTAAGTACCCCAACAGCATGGTTATATGGTATACATATCTAAAAAATATGTCGATTTTGCCCATATGGGCTGTATATGTCAGGGATATGACATAGCAATATTGCGTATGTCACTTCCAAACCATATAAATTCCATGTTGTACGACTGCATCAAACAATTGCACGAAATACGTCGAAAAATCACGTCTCGTGGGCCTATGTGCTATTGCTGCTGACAAAAGAACACAAATCCGGCTAATTTTTCCTGGGCAGCCATGTTTTAGAGCAGAAATATGCAGGCGCACACGTCGATCTCCTTCTCCGAGAAGATTAGGACAATGGAGACTTCGATCTTTAATTTCTGTTGTGGTAGATAGTACAAGGGCGCACCTATCGGAGCTCCCTACATACGTGCATGCAGACAGTCATGTATGCATACATACATACATACATACATATCAGATATACAAACAAACATATATACAAACATACATACATACATACATACATACATACATACATACATACATACATACATACATACATACATACATACATACATACATACATACATACATACATACACACACAGTCATATATATATATATATAAACAAAAAGTATTACAATACAGACGCACACTTTTAAATGAGTAGGCCTGTAATGAGCTAGGATTTTGGCCATGCTTAACTGTCACACGCATAACGTATGCGCCCAAAGTCTAGCGCTTTCGGATTTCATAAAATGCGCTTCATAAAAGTCCACATACAAAGACACTGTGCATACACGCATACATGCATGCATACATACAAGCATCCATACATGCATGAATATATACATGTATATCAATCAATCAGTCAATCGAACTTTATATAGCGCCCTTTATAGGTCTCTACTCAGAGGCGCTCCCAACAACAACGTCGTATCTGGACCATATCCTGACCATATAGGAATTTTGCCCATTTCAGCTGTATATGTATAGTATATTGTACAGCCATATAGATTATGACACATGCACACCATTACATTATCAATATATACAAAAGTACAAGAAATTTGCCCAGAATGTCAAATCCCATAGGCCTATGGGTGTTGTTGCTAATGAAGGAATATTAATCCAAATAAAACTACTGAGCTTCCGCGTTTTAAGGCAGAAATATACAGCCGCACATGTAGATCTCCGACTGATATTATTGCAACAATGGACACTGGTCGACTGGTCACTTAATTCATTCTTTAATGACGGGCCTAGCTGAATCGGCTATCAATTTCAGGCTACACACACATACACACACACACACACACAC
Source organism: Allolobophora icterica (assembly GCA_963556255.1). Taxonomy (NCBI): domain Eukaryota; kingdom Metazoa; phylum Annelida; class Clitellata; order Crassiclitellata; family Lumbricidae; genus Allolobophora; species Allolobophora icterica. The sequence goes on along the minus strand of OY744611.1, from coordinate 4,657,784 downwards.
ACACACACACACACACACACACACACACACACACACACACACACACACACACACACACACACACACACACACACACACACACACACACACACACACACACACACACACACACACACACACACACACACACACACACACACACACACACACACACACACACACACACACACACACACACACACACACACACACACACACACACACGCACACACACACACACACACTCACACACACACACACACCACACACACACACACACACACACACACACACACACAACTGATTGTAACGATGCATGCCACACGGCAGCTCACCTTCAATGTATGTCCAAAGTAGGCCTATATTATTATTATTTGAAGTTCAAATGTTAGACCTTATCCCGTTTGAATGGATGCCACGCCACATGAAGGCCCCTAAGTCCGGATCTAACCAGCCTTAAATTTTAAATCTGAAATAACTACAGATCTGAGTTAGATTATACCATGGATGGAGCAACCTGCCTTTATGCTGGATTTCTAATCTCAAAAATTAATGACATTGGCATTCATATGGCGT
>OY744611.1:4499729-4652229 GCA_963556255.1 Allolobophora icterica | reverse complement strand
AAGTAATGTTTTGTTTAAGCTGAAAATAGTTATTTCAGAATTTTTTTAAAGTTATAAGTACAGTATTGTTAAAGTCTGCTATTTATAATTACTATTATAACCTTGTAGCATCAGATTTTGACCACAAGAATATGCGACACCTGGTGACTAATATGGAATATATCGATTTTGTCTTAAATCGTTGGAAAGGAATCTATATATTGTGAACAGATTGATGATACATACATACATCCTGTGCACACACGCATTTGAACTCAAGTACTGGCAGGAGTTTGTTTCAGAGAGGTGAAACAGCTATGGCTTTGGAGCGATTCGCAAATTTTAGTGATGAGGTGACCGCGGAAACAGAAGACTAAACGACGAACTGTTGTTCATCGTGGTTTAGAGTCTTTTCTGTTACCGCGAGGGAAACATAGCAGAGACAGACAGACAGACAGACAGACAGACAGACAGACAGACAGACAGACAGACAGACAGACAGACAGACAGACAGACAGACAGACAGACACAGACAGACACACACACACACACACACACACACACACAGACACACAGACAGAGACAGACAGACAGTCGACAGACAGACAGAACCGAGCTTAAGTAGGTCCCACGTAGTACCAAGGGAAGAGTTCCATAGGGATAATGGATAATGGTAATGAAAACTCCAGGAGAGGCGCGGATAGCTCGCAGTCTCCTCAAGTGGTAGTAGCAAGTGCGAGAAAGTAATATAAGGAGAGATGAGAAGCAAAGGCCAGTCTAAGCAAAAGAACAGTCTAAGTTGATTCCGAGGTCGCGGACATTCATAGGGTTTGAGAAGTTCGGAAAGTGAGCTGAGAGAAGTGAGAAGTCAAGTTTAAATAATTGCTGCTTTGTACCAAACCAGAGGGGTATTGTAGGTGAGTGATATCAGTTTATATTCTATTCGTTCGGGTATTTTAAGCAATTGGAGAGATTTCAGGACAGAAGTGATTTGGTTATGTTTCGGGGTTTTACTGACAGCACGGGGCTGAATAACTAATTGGGGCGGTTTATTTTGGGTATGTCTTTGTTCAGAAAGGGCGAGTTGCCGTAGTCTAATAATGCATGGCCATTGCCGAGAGCAGCTGGCTTAAGAAATAAACTGGACATTGTAACAGGGTATTTAGATATTTAGACTTTGACATGAAGTGTTACAGATTTGCGTGCTTTCTTACTTATCTGAAAAAAATAGTTCCACCACTGAACGCACTAATACTCCTAAGGCATTTGCCGCCGATTATAAAATTCGCAAAGTTAAAATTAATTTATTTTTAAATAAAGTAAATATGTTTTGAAACATAACCCGTTGCCATTAATTGGGGATCAACTATTATAACCAATTATTTCTGTGATGTTTGTTTACGCATAATTCTGTCGAAACTGGCCACGCCTGAAAATTCTTTAAAATGGAAATTAGTTATTGGTTACTAAGTAAATTTGTTGTGCAATGTTATCAGTGTAAATAAGTGAAGGCCAATTGTTACAAAAGTTTATTCTTTCACCTTCTCAGTTGTGCAATGCCAGGGACTCTATTATTTTCAACACTTTCCCGCGTGGCGTATGAATTCTTAACTTCCGCCTCTTGGTTCGTGCATGGTTACGAGGCCATGACATTATGGTTCCTGTAGAAAAAATGGCGGACGTTTAGATCTATTACAAATGTCGCGAACTTCTGATGATTCAAGTAAGTAATCTTAAATCCCAAATTCGTATCACTTATTACCATATTTGTGTAATGAAAACACAGCTTTGACCGAGATATTGCCATTAATATAAGCATATAGCGCTTAACAGACTTGCTCGTGGTAGTTATTCGAATTATCAACCATTGGCGCACCTCAGACTTTACTTGGCGATTATACTTGGGTTTTCTGGTAGAAGTCGAGCAGTCATTAAAATTTATGTGCTTTTTAGTGTGCTCTCAGTGACTTTCTGTATTGCATTTGCAGAATCTGCAATCATCGTCTACATAGCCATGTAGCTATCAAAGTCGGTAGCCATGTGACTGGAATTGATTTTCTGTTTGAGCCTAGTGTGGCATATCCGTGAAACACTGTGAATACCTTGAACGTTTTTCAGTTGTAAGTAGAATTTCCAGTCTGTTGCTATGTCAAATTTCACTTAATATTTGTTTTTAAATTGAATATTATTATTACCATATTGCTTTTGTGAGGTACTTAAAGGTTGCTATATTAAGTGTTTTGATACATACATACATACATACATACATACATACATACATACATACATACATACATACATACATACATACATACATACAATTATTATTATTATTATTATTATTATTATTATTATTATTATTATTATTATTATTATTATTACTATTGGTGGTTCGGTAAACTTGTGCTATAGGGGTCCCTAGTTGTGCAACCTGGAAAGTTGACTACATGTATACCAGGGGGAACGGACATGATACCCCGGACATTATACCCCGGACAAAAGTTCCCGGACAGAATCCCCGATTTTAGCTAGGACAAAATCCCCCCCGGACAAAATCCCCCCTCTGTGTGATAAGCCTATTTCTACATTTAATTGAGAAATTTTACTAGCCCTGTTGCCCTCGTGTCAGCTTGTTAATGTTGTAAACGTATAGACTAAAGACTTGTTAGTGTCATTCAGGTGTAAAAATAAGACTTGTTAGTCGCCTAGTTCTTAACTTAGGGCTTGTTAGTGTCAGGATTCGCGAGGTCCGCTGCCCAAAAAGCGGGTCAGGCACAGCACCAAGCAGCTACAAGCCGTCTCCCGCACCCTTGTTAGCGTCACTAAGGTATGAAATGAAAGGAACTTAAGTGAACGAAATTAAGTTTGTGATGTGTAAATGTAATTGATAAAACTTAATAGCCCTGTTGCCCTAGTGTCAGGTTGTTAAAAATATATTCCGACTTATGTTGAGGTGTATGTATTTATGTATGTATATATGTATGTATATTTGTATATATGTATGTATATATGCATGTATATATGTATATATGTAGGTATATATGTATATATGTATATTATGCATGTATGTATATATGTTTGTATGTATATATGTATTTTATGCATGTATGTAGGCCATATATGTATGTTTGATATATATGTGTGAAATATAGGTTATTATTTCCTAGCCGGGGGGATAATGTCCTACCCCGGGGATTCTGTCCGGGAATTTGTCCGGGGATAATGTCCGGGGATAATGTCCTACACTCATACCAGGAGGTCTCACCGTAACACTAACAGGCGTAGTTTAATTAAACAAGTTAACAACAAATATCTATACACGAATGTTTCCTGCATCAATGAGGCTAATAACACTAGTTAAAAATTTTAAGGTAACTTTAAAGCTGAAGTGTTCATGAATATTCAAATCTCACTATGCTGAATTTTTTGTATTTCAAATATTGCAAAACACTCAACTCATCCTTGCAAATCTTGTTAAACTCCAACAGTTTCATGTTATAGTAAGGTGTAAAACAAAGAGCTGGACTATTTTAAAACTTGAATGTTTTAAAACTGTGCATGTTTAGATGGTTTGTAACGTTTATTTAACGACGCCGTCATATCAAATATGATTGACGTCAGTCAGAGCATATATACAAGTGTATAATCGGTCACGTTTGGGGTCGCATGTTTAGAGTTTACACAGCTGTTTTAATAGTTGGAACCGTTGTGGCAAAAACTAGCCTTATTAGTGTCTTTGGCGCTAACTAGTTAGTTTCGTTAGATTAGCAAACCCTTCTTTCATTTAATTAGGATTATTAGTGTCAAGGTGTGACCTCTTGTAATACATAGTCCCATTGAGATTGGTTAGTCATTAACTTTTGATAGGGACCCCGATATCGCAAGTTTGCCGGGGGCTCTTGATAATATAGTGGTTAGCATGCTGTACTGCTGACCGAACAAAACGTTTCTTAACCTGGGTTCATGCAGAAACGCCCCTCTAAAAGTCCTTGACTACGAGATATTTTATAGACGATAGTCCTGAGCATTGCCCTCTGTTGATCCGATTGAATGTTCATTTCCCTTTCTTTTCTTAACTTTTTTGTTCCTGGTTGTGGTATGACAAGCAGTTTACTCAATAAACAAATATACATACATACATATCAGTTAAATGTAAGGTTTCCATGTGTTTTTGTAGTGTCATGTATGGGTAATCATGCAGACTGAGAGCGTGTTTATATAAACAATATGGTTGCCACAGACTTCGCTCCAATAGAGCACTGCTATCTACCTGCCACATCCCATAATGCAATTTGTTAAGTAAGTAACGAACACAAACTTTTATTACATGATTGACTGTTTAGCGTCATGAAACGGTTGGACATATTGCACAAAAACAACCGCAAGTGCCAAATTACACTTCCTCTTCCCACGACACTCAGTAACCATTTTCAGGCACTCGCTACTTTATTTGGTTCTGTTTCTTAAGAAGTCAATTAAAGTTTGTGTTCATTACTTACGTACTTACATTATGAGATGTGGCAGGTAGGTAGCAGCGCTCTGTTGGAGCAGTTAGTGGTAACCATATTGTTTATATACACAGGCACTCAGTATGCCTGATTACCCATGTATGTATGTGTATGTACCAACTTCAACTTTCAAAATTCCTCTGCTGTTTTTGACTGTGTGGATTACTGTAAACTACTTGAAGTCTTGCAATAGTCCTTTGGCATCCCTCATGTACAGAGCACATGCAGATCATCTGTCACCTTACTTATCTTTCATGGTCACACCTTGCAACTCTGTTAATGGTTGATCCTGTCTTCGATCAGCATCTGCTGGAAAGCCTGTTATTCCTGGTACATGTCTTGTCTTTGACTGGCTTTCATTCTCAATTGCCATTCCATCCATTGAGAACTCTGTGTGCATGTATGTACGTTTGAATGTAACTATGTCTGTGTGTCTTTATGTATGTGTGTATGTGTATTTGTTTAATGTATATTTATTTAAATGGATATTTGTATGCATGTAAATATATGTGTGAATGAATTTTTTTTTATCTTAATAGGTTTTATCTTTTTATGTGGACTCACATTACTAGAGTAAAATGTCTTCGATTAAAAATTTATGGTATCATGTGAGGTACATATGAAGACAACACAGAAGACAGTTGGGTGCTCAACTGGCCCGCATTGTGCCATGTTTGGCAACTGATATGGGCCCATGTTTGTTAACTGCGGCACTGTTGTTTTTGGTTTTCCCTGTCCTGGACTAGGATAAAGGTGATGCTAAGACACAATATGGTTAAACTACACACACAAGGCTGTTACAGAATACAGAGCATAGCTCGTATTAAGGAATTATTATTGTTATTATTATTATTACTATGCATTTATTAAGTGCCTTATCTAGTGATCAAGCATTTGTCTATGGCGCTGAGCAATGTGATTGAAGGACTTGCTGATGGTTGCCTCAGGGCTAGCTTAATGGACTGCTCTTCTTGTATCGGTATGGGTAAAATAATCATGTGAATTTCATTTCTTTGACATGTATAATGTATAACAATGTGTGTGTGTATATATATATGTATATATATATATATATATATATGTAGAACAGTTAAATGCATAAGCATATATGTAAATGGTTTTATATACATATATATATGTGTGTGTGTATAGGCATGTAAATTGTTGACCTTTTTTCAGACAAAATGTTTAATAATCAGCTTAAATTGGTAAGTTTCTTTGCATTGACAAATTCCTCCATTCAAATTCTACACCTTGTGTGTGTATATATATATATATATATATATATATATATATATATATATATATATATATATATATATATATATATATTCTACACCAATATATTAAAGTAGTCCATGGTAGGAGCCATGGACTACTTTCTGTCAGCCACTCTGAAAGAGGTTCAAACACTTATCTTTTTCTCGCCTAACAAAACCGGTCTTGACACTATTCCTACTTGGTTTCTGAAGAGTGCTTTGATGTCCTGGATCTGTAAGATTATGGCTTGTAATATATATTACATTGATTGTCAATTTCGCATTGCACAGGAGATCCCTTCCATCTGTATTTGCTCGTGCATAAGGTCATCCACTGCTTAAGAAACATTCTTGCCTTTGATGACCTGTCAAATTACAGACCAATCTCAACCTTGAATTTTACATGTAAAATCCTTGAATAGCATGCAAACTCATCTATAATCAAACTCACTTATATCTCCCCCTTTCAGACTGCATATCCTAAGTTTCACTCAACAGTTTCACTCAACTTACTGTTCGTTACAACATCATATGTTCAGTGGACAGGGTTAGGGTAACAGCACTTGTTCTACATGACTTGTCTGCTACTTTTGCTACTTCATCGTCTTAAGCACTGCTTTGGGATATCTGGTCATGCACTAAATTGGTTTATTACTTATCTTAGTCCATGTACTCGGTGTATTTAAATGGTAATTATTCATCTAGGGCCTTGTTGGCATGTGGTGTTCCACAGGGCTTTGTGCTTGGTCTTCTTTTGTTTACATTACCACACCACTAGGCACAGTGCTGGAAAATCATTCGCTGGGCTATCATTTCTATGCTGGTAATACTAAAATGTACATTTCATTTGACAGTCTGTCATGGTCTTTAAAGTCTTGCAACTTCTTGGGTGGGGGCCTCTAAACTCTTTAACCGATCAAATAATGAATTTCTGTTACTGGACACTGCACAGCAGCTTTAAAAATATGATCAGCTTTAGTCATTGAAACTAGGTGACTCAATTTGTTAAGCTGGCAGACACTTCTTGTAACTTAGGCATTGTTTTCAATTCTACCATGTCTCTCACTGGTCATGTAAACAGCATTTGTAAGTCATCATATACGTTCATTCGAATTTGTTGCTAGTTGCCTAGATTACTGTAACGTCCTTGTTACTGGTATCAATAGGTGAAATATGCCTAAGGTGCTGAGATTTGAGAACTCTTTGGCTAGAGCCATAGCAGCCAAATGCTGCTAGAGCCATAACTAATACATGTATCTTAATCTGAACATGTAACCCATGTGCTGAAATCTTTGCATTGACTTCCTGTTCAGTAAAGAATTATTTTCAAATTGGGTCTCATGATTTACAAATTCTGGCCAGTCACAATACTTAAAACCAGTTCTTATTCTCCAGTCTTATCATTATTCAATGAGGTCATCTGATTATCTTTGTGGGGTCATACCAAAATCAAGAACTGTCCTTGGTGAGTGAGTTTTTTTGCAGGGCCTATTGTTTGGAATTCTATCCCTGTGTCTGCTTATTCTGCCCAGCCCCATGTGTCATTTCGTTCTCAACTTAGTCTTTCAAATTGCTTATTCACCATAGGCTATCTCCGTGTTATGGACTGATCTTCTGGATACTGACCTGATAATATTAGGCTTGGTTTGATGTGCCATCGTTTGATGCCTTGTGCTGTAGACACCAGCACAGTAGAAGTTACTAATTACAATTATATGTATACTAGCTGGATTACCCGGCGTTGCCCGGGGTTATAAGTTTCAATCCCTGCACACCCACCACCCCCGCCACCCCACCACCCCCACCACCACCACCCCCACCACCACCCACCACCATCAACCCCCCCACCACCACCCCCACCCCCAACCATCCACCCCCACTACCACCCCCACCCCCACTCCCTCCCCCACCCGCCTCCCCCCACCCACGACCTCCCACCACCCCCGCCCACCACCCCCACCCCCTCCCACCACCCCCCCCACCACCACCCCCTAGCTGGATTACCCGGCGTTGCCCGGGGTTATAAGTTTCAATCCCTGCACACCCACCACCACCACCACCACCACCCATCCACCACCCACCACCCACCACCACCACTCCCTCCCCCCACCCACCACCCCCCCCAACCCACCCACCACCCCCCACCCGCCTCCCCCACCCACGACCTCCCACCACCCCACACCCCACCTCTACCCACCACCCCCTCCACCACCACCACCCCCCACCACCACCCCCACCATCCACCCCCACCCCTCCCCCACCCACGACCTCCCACCACCCCAGCCCACCAACCCCACCCACCACCCCCTCCCACCACCCCCACCACCATCCCCAAATTGACTTCCCAACAATGAATTTCTCTTCGATGTTTGTTACACATGCATGCATCCAATGCAGTAATCCTAATGTCACTGCAGGGACTGCATCCAATGCAGTAAGGCTAATGTCACTGCAGGGGCGGTAATTTTCCTATCGCTTGGGGCGATGTTTTGGCCGTTTTTCACCATGGTAGCGGTGAAAACGGGGGGCGCGAACCCCTCCACTGCGTGTCCGAAGCCGAGGCCGACACAGCAGTGAAGGTTTGGAGTGAAAAGGTGCAAAATTGTAGAAGTTAAGCCCGGTCAAACAGACAGACAGAGGGACAAACACACACACACACACACACACACAGAATTCTCGCTTTATTATATAGATATAAAATTATATATGTTTTTATGTAATAGTTATGTGTAATACATACTTATATAATTATATGTGTGGTTGATTTGGTTGTTGTTGGGATTGGCTTCTTAAAGTGCCAGAGACTGCTATAGTTATCGGTTTAACACTGCCTTATATTATTATCACTTGTGTAATCTGCTAAACGGTAGCCTCGTTGGTAACCTCTCCTATAGTGCAAAGGGATATCAGATTCGTTGACGCTTTGTGGATGCTGATGAGGCATTGGTGTAACATGCACCATTGATGCATTGTATATTTTTTTAAATTTTGTGTAGCTGGTTTATTGATTTTGTTGTTATAACTTGTCCTAGGGATGCAGTGATTTAGCCTACTGTGGTTATTATCTAGAAGCATTGATATGAAATATTTTACAATTACCATGAAGTATTTTACTTCTCAACAGGTGCAACTTACTCAATGATGCTTATGCAGTGCATTCTTGTGAATTATCATGTAAATTATTCATCAGTTGCATCTATAGTGTTAATCAAGTCTTTGTGTAATTTGATGCTATAGGCTTGTTGTGTAATTAATCTACGCCACGGACGCATTGTATGCACAGTGGGTATGTGGAGTGTGGTCCACAGTTGGGCCTCATTGTTTTCGCAGTGGGTCTGTGGAGTGTGGTCCACAGTGTGGATGCATTGTGTGGTTATTTATACAGAGGGTCTGGTATAGGTAATTCCAAGTATGGATCTGAGAACGTATGATTGCAAGTGCGTCGGTAGTTGGGTATGCATGTATAATTGTATATGGGAATTTGTGTGGACATGTGCTTGTCTATGTGTATGTATATATATGTTCAAGTGTTTGTATGCATGGTGTGTGTGTGTGTATGTGAGAGTGAATGTATGTTTGTTGACATTCATGCATTTATGTAGGGCAGTGAAAAGGCATGAGTGTTTCAAGGGGTATAAGCAAGTTGAAGCTCTTGGGCGCAAGTGGGTATAAATGTGTGGGCTAATGGGCATGAAAGTATGTGTGTAGGTGACTGCTCATGAATAAACTGAGGTCTTCCCTGAAGTTAAATCCACAGAATCACTATAAAAGTTCACACAATTGATCACAGATTTTATTATCTTGGCGGTAGTTAAGTACTAGTTAAGAACAATGAAACCATTGTACAACAATAGTTATACTTACAGGCTTTAGTTAAGTACTCAGTTATCACTGTATTAAGAATGATGGATGATCGATTGCTTTCCACTTACTTTACTACTACCCAGGTGGCGTTGGTAGTGGGGTCATTTGACCCATTTTGGGCCTCCTGTGTAGCCAGACTTTGGCATATAATGTATGTTTTGCTGTATCCGTGAAAAATGTTTGGTTACCAAATAAACATATATCATATCATATATCATAATTGAATTAATTAATAAACATCAGAAAAAGTTCAGTTCATACTCTGCTGTGTATTCACTTCCTAATGAACTCATCTTTTCTTCACCTATTAAAGCTATTTCCTTGACATTATTCTTACACCTCTTCTGAAAAAGTGCTTTGGATGCTCTGTGCTCAATGATTGTCAATAAATAACTTCTTATTGGGTGAAGCATCTGGTTTTTAATTTTGTGTGAACTCTTTGTTGGATTGTAGGAGCCGTAAAAACATGAAGTTTGCCAGTAACGGACAATGAAGTCTGACTTAAATGTGCTGCAGTCTTTACAAACTCCCATGACAGCGAAAGAAAAATCAACATAGTCTGATGACAGCATGATTGACCACAAAAACAGAACACTGTAACTCCCATAATAAATTCTTATGTTGGACATAGCATTGCATTCAATCTTGAGGGAACATGACATTGTGTTCTTTTCCTGTCAGTGTCATTTCTTGTCACGAGGCGGTTAGTCAGACCTCTTTGGTTGACATTAATGATCTCTTCATCAACTTGTGTTTTTGATAGTTGTAAAATTATATCGATATGATATTAAGCGATCAACAATTTGATCCTGTTGAGTTGATTGGAATGTTTTGGTTACTTATTTTATTCCTTCAAATGGTATTTTAATTTGTCAGCACTGTGTGCATTAATGCTTCTCTGCATATTGTGTTCTTATAACCTCCATGTTTATATTTTACAATTAAGAAATTGAGTGATGAATTTGTGGGGTGTGTACTTGACTATATAAATTTCTAAAACATTAGGCTGGTCAAGAAGACGTCAGAGCTATAGATCTCAACCTTATCAAATGTTTATGTGAACTGAAATGCGGTAAAGCTGCACGTTTTGATGGCATAGAATCTGAACAACTGTTCTGTACTCACCCAATACAGTTAGGTAAGTTGCTAACATTACTATTTGCAGTAGAGTGCATTATGGATATGTACCAATGATTTTGGTTGAGGCGTAAAAATTCCTCTTGTGAAAACTAAAAAGGTGATCTATCTTGTAGCAGCTACTGTTATATAGCACTTAGTGAAAATATTGCGAAGTTATTTGAGGTGTGTCTTTTTGAGCTTTATAGAAGTTATCTATGTTCTTCTGGCCTTCGGTCTGGATTCAGGAAGAAAATTGGTTGCGATAGAGCAATTTATACAGAACTTGAGGTCTACTGTTGAGTAAATCAAAATGTTTGCATTTGATTTGAAAGTATGCCTAATGATGAAGAATATTTCACACAGATTTTAATAATTTTGATACACTGGTTTAGTAGATGGTTGCAGCTGTAGGATGGAATTGTGTATTTTCTAGAATATTCAAATTAGTTTGCGGTGTCAGACAAGGAGGTGTGTTATCTCTATGCTATTTGTTATTTTTGTGGATTACAATATTGTTATCTGATAGATAGAATGACTTCTATGTAAAAATTAATTGTTACTTGTGAATTAGAGTATCCTATATGGATATGAAGTTCAGTATAACAAAATCTGTGGTGCTCTGGGAAATTTCATTCCCAGAGCCTTATTCACTGGTTTCCACAGACATGGCCACAGCTAACTAATGTTAAGATGCTTCTATGTTGACTAATGTTAAGATGCTTCTATGTTGACTAATGTTAGGATGTTAACTAATATTATACAATTAATATTACATCATTCAACTAACATTACATTACTGATTTAGCTATACATATTATTTTTTCACTATGATTCCCGTGTTAATGTTCCTGGGTGCGGTGTGCCATCCAGTTTTTTCAATAAACGAATATATATATAAAGGATAGTTGGTGCCCATAAATATTTGTGTAAGCATTTGCCATTAGTGTTTGAGTTTGCCATGTGTTGAAAAGCAAAATACTTAGCAGTTATACTGTGACAGTTAATGTGCAAAAGTCATTTTGACTGCAGGAGACAGTTTGAACCATAGGCGTAGACCCTGGGAGTGCAGCCGGGGCACGTGCCCCCAATAATTTAGATGGACTGTACATTTAATGCAAAAAGTGTAGAATGAATAATGAAATGCCCCCAATATTTTGGACAAGTTTACGCAAGTGGTTTAAACTGAGCCTAAGTGAAATAATTTGAAAATTTACAACTCTGTTAATAATAGCTTTTTAAAAGGACACTTGGATGAAATTGTTCTGTTGCATTTATTCAAAACACATTGTGAGCCACTGCTTGTATTTGCATGTGAATGTGTTTGACCTACCATCTGTAATTATGCAATGTTGACAAATGCTTGGAACAGAAAATTTTGGAGGTTTTTGAATGTAAATAACACAATGATTGATGGGTGCTATCATATTTGTTGGTTGTTTACTGCAGGCTGACTTTGATGTTAGATAGTATTGTTCAAGTTAATCTGGTGTCACGACAAATGGTTCACGGACAAATGGTTCACAATCTTCCAGCTTCTAGTTTGAGCTATATTTTCATCGAGAATCAGGCTTATAATTTGAGCTCTATTTCATTGATGTTCCAGCTTCTAGTTTGAGCTATATTTTCATCATCGCTGATCCAGCTTTAGTTTGAGCTATATTTTCATCGCTCATCCAGATTCTAGTTGATGAAAATAGAGCTCAAGTGCTTTTTCGTAGTCCAATGTAAAAAACACAAACTAGAAGCTGGGAGATTGTGAACCATTTGTCCATGAACCATTTGTCGTGAACCATTTGTCGTGGAACCGTTAATCTACAGTACTAACACTGTACTAAATGAACTGCAAGCATTATTTGTACAACGACAAAAGACACTTTGTGAAATCTATGATATACTGAAAAATTGTAACTTTAGTGACTTAAGGATAAATGTTTATGAAAGGCATTTGCTTATCAATTAGTTGAGCTGCTTATTTTTTCTCATTGTATGTGCATATTTGTTCTGCTGTTTCTCCTTTGTATAGGGGGTGTTCTTTTGTGTTGCCCATATGTGGTGAAATAAAGTTTATTCAAAATGGAAACTACATAAGCAGACTATGTATGTTTTACATTGTGTGCATATGTTGTAGATGTGCTGATTACTTACAGAAGATGTATGCACATGGATGCTATATAGACCACATATGGTTTACTGGTGAGCATTCTGTTTGAAATGCAGATTGCTAAACCATTTGGTATCTGTATAGTATACATGTGGTGTAGATAAGCTAGTTAAATATAGGAACTATATATATTGCATATGGCATGCAGATTGGTACATCATATTGTATCTATATAGCATACATATGGTGTAGACCACCTAGTTACATATAGAAACTTTATAGATCTATATAGAATGGAGACTGGTAAAGCATCTGGTATCTGTACGGTATACATGTGGTGTAGACCACCTAGTTACATGTAGAAACCACATAGATTCTATCTAGACTGGAGATTGGTAAAGCATCTGTTATCTATATGATATAAATATGGTGTAGATCAGCTAGTTACATATAGAAGCAATATAGATTCTATATAGAATGCAAATTGGTAAAGCATCTGGTCGCAATATTGCATACATATGGTTTAGATCACCTGGTGTCATATAGATGCCATATGAATACCATCTAAAGCCCAGATGGTTTGTACATATGCATTCAATATGGGCTGTCGGGTGCAAACAAGATGAATCCAGGGATTCCTTCCATATGTGGTCCCATATGAAGGCCATATGATTCCCATATTACTTTGCATCTGGTATCAATATTGTATACATATGGTTTAGATAACCGGGTGTCATATAGATGCCATATGAATACCATCTGAAGCCCAGATGGTTTGTACATATGCATTCAATATGGGCTGACGGGTGCAAACAAGATGAATCTAGGGATCCCAGCCATATGTGTTCCCATATGAAGGCCATATGATTGCCATATTACTTTGCATCTGGTCTCAATATTGTATACATATGGTTTAGATAACCGGGTGTCATATAGATGCCATATGAATACCATCTGAAGCCCAGATGGTTTGTACATATGCATTCAATATGGGCTGTCGGGTGCAAACAAGATGAATCCAGGGATTCCTTCCATATGTGGTCCCATATGAAGGCCATATGATTCCCATATTACTTTGCATCTGGTATCAATATTGTATACATATGGTTTAGATAACCGGGTGTCATATAGATGCCATATGAATACCATCTGAAGCCCAGATGGTTTGTACATATGCATTCAATATGGGCTGACGGGTGCAAACAAGATGAATCTAGGGATCCCAGCCATATGTGTTCCCATATGAAGGCCATATGATTGCCATATTACTTTGCATCTGGTCTCAATATTGTATACATATGGTTTAGATAACCGGGTGTCATATAGATGCCATATGAATACCATCTGAAGCCCAGATGGTTTGTACATATGCATTCAATATGGGCTGTCGGGTGCAAACAAGATGAATCCAGGGATTCCTTCCATATGTGGTCCCATATGAAGGCCATATGATTGCCATATTACTTTGCATCTGGTCTCAATATTGTATACATATGGTTTAGATCACCTGGTGTCATATAGATGCCATATGAATACCATCTGAAGCCCAGATGGTTTGTACATATGCATTCAATATGGGCTGTCGGGTGCAAACAAGATGAATCTAGGGATCCCAGCCATATGTGTTCCCATATGAAGGCCATATGATTGCCATATTACTTTGCATCTGGTCTCAATATTGTATACATATGGTTTAGATCACCTGGTGCCATATAGATACCATATGCATACCATGTGAAGCCCAGATGGTTTACACATATGAATTCAATATGGGCTGTCGGGTGCAAACCAGATGAATCTAGAGATCCCTGACATATGGCATCCCATATGAAGCCCATATTGTTTCCATATTACATTGCTGTTGGGGTAGTGACCGGCAGTATTTGTGGACATTTGTAACGTGGTCGTTAGAAGCTAGTGCTCGTTGAATTAATCTAAAACAAGACCCAATAACATTGAATCACTTGCGGTGGTTGACAACTGCGAATAGCATATTGGAATTGTACATTGGCAGTTGTGAACCATCAGTAGAGCTCAAATGCTGGCGATGTATGTAGTGAAAGTATATATGCTCCGATGTGGTTAACAATTTTGCAAGGCTGGTCTAGTCGTGGCTGAGTCGAACCAACGATAAGTGTTCCTTGTCGATAGTACTTATTGCCTTCATTGAATTATGTACTCGAGTTTTATCTTTTCGACCATCAAAAATAAACCGAGTTAATCACTTGCGATGTTCAAGTCTTCCAGCTCGTTACGTTAATTTCATCGTTACGTTAATTTCATCGTTCGCGTCTAACTTTATTTTGGTTAATAATATTTGACAAATCAACATCACATATAACATCAAAATCTTGCAGTACCGGTACACTCGTGTTATCTCAGCAGCTGGTCTGTCTGAAACACCATAACGATCACAGGCTTAAGCTAAAGTTGGTAGTCTACTACGAAAGTCTCTTGACTATGACGTTTTATGTAGGTTCATCACAAGTTGATTACTACTAAACTGAACAATATAATCTTTAGTTTTATCACCTGGTTGATTACAAGTGTTTGACCTGCTGGTATCGATATTAGATTCAGAATCGTCTACTGAGTCACCATTAACATCCACGACCTTCTCACCACACAGTCACTTAATATATTTTGACTCGACGAACTTGCATAGCTTTTCTTATCTGCTTGTTAACAAGCTTATTTCTTGTAAGTTTGTCGACATTGCTGATACACATCAACCTTACTGCACTCTGGTCAGTTAGAAACTCCTGCTCATCTTCAGGAACTCGAATGAATTGCTATCTACCTACTAAAAGATCAACAGAACTCTTTAAAGCTATACATAAATTACTTTGCCCTACAACAAATTACGCTACATGCAGTGCTCCAGAGCCTCCAAATCATGAACATTTTAGGGTCGTTGGGGCACCTCAAGAACTCATTCAAAAAATTCTAAAATTTGCATGCTAACTAAGCAGTATAAAAGGCACCTATCGGCAACTATTAGAATATTCTTTTCAAAAATTTATTTTTTCGATGCACCCTAATATTCATAAACCTCTTTCGCAAATGAACTTGAATATGCATACAATTCAGCCTATCAAAGCTGTTTATGCATATTCATTAACTCTGTGAGACATTCAGCTCAGCATTGTGGGCAAGCTTAAAATAATACTTCTCGAAAACATTGTTGAAGCGCGCTATAAATTTTTAGTTGTATTGTATTGTATTGTCGCATCAAATCGAAAATACATTATTCTGATAAGGCTGCTGAAATTGTATTACATAACTGTAGGTTCTGTATATTGTTTTATTGCAACCTGTACTGATACTTTTTTCCGAATAAATGAATAATAATACGTGTGAAAATAAATTAATAATAATAAAATATGGTTTACGCTTTCCATGTTTTCGGTCCATAGTGTTAGAATTATTGTTAAATCTTTGGTCAGAGTGGTGGATTAGAATTCAGCAAGGTAATTGTGTGGCTTCCCATGTTTTCGGTCCGTAGTGTTAGAATTGTTATATCTTTGGTCAGAGTGGTGGATTAGAATTCAGCAAGGGAATTATGCTGTTATATCAGTAAGTCTTTAAAAAAATTGACTTTCTGGATATATGAAATTGGTGTGAGTTAATTTCACAAACAAGGCATGCTGAAAGGGAACATAAATTATTGTGTTCAATCAAATTTTTGTTATAGTATAATTTGCATAACATTTATAACAAGGGTTTTAAGTGGTTCAGAAGACGTGTAGTCTGTGTTAGAACTACTGCAAATTATTGTGGAATGCTGAATAGCCCAATTTACCTAGCTTCTTAAAAGCTGTGATATTGTCCACTGAAACAGTACTATCATCCACCATTTCACAGGTCCACAACTCTTGCACTGAAGAATATCTGCCCTAATGTTCGTTTTGGTTTCTTAAACAATTTATACCTTTGTCCCCAAGTTGCCTTGTTTGCCTTGTGCTAATTCAAAGAACCTCCCCCACTGCAGTGCTTCCTTTTCATTGATAATCTTATATGATTCGATTAGATCTCCGTTCCTCCTTCTCTCCAATGTTGTCAATCCACATCTTTTCACCCTTTCTTCATAGCTCATATCCTTGTAGCCCCCAAATCATTTTTGTAGCTCTTCTTTGCACTTTCTCCAGTTTTCCATGTCCTGTTTCAGGTATGGATTCCACACCTGGATGCAGTATTCTAACTGGCCTAACCAGTGATTTGTACAACCTCACTGTTGTATCCTTGTCTCTGGTGTTTATGTTGAGTTAGCCTTTTTGATGCCTCAGCACATTGCCTTGAAAATTTTGCACTCTTGTGCATAGTCACTCCGAAGTCCCTTCTTCATCATTCACTTTCAACACCTTACTCTCGTTTCATATGAAAACATGTTGTTTCTCTTCCCCATATGCATCACAGAGCACTTATCCACATTAAAGAGCATTTGCGAGTCTTATGACCATCTGAACATTCTTCTAAGATCTTCCTGCAGTATCTCAGCTTGTTCCTCATCATCCACTGCTGTACATAGTTTAGTATCATATGCAAAACTTATAATTTTTTTCAATAAAATCCCATCATCTATGATTCTATGTCATTAATAAAAACTACGAACAGCAGTGGTATGGTATGGTATGGTATCTGTGAATTATAAAGCACCTGTCACAGTGCGAACTATTCAGAGGCACTCTCAGTATACAGAAAAGACTTTAAGCTATTGACAAGAGAGAGAGAGAGAGAGAGAGAGAGAGAGAGAGAGAGAGAGAGAGAGAGAGAGAGAGAGAGAGAGAGAGAGAGAGAGAGAGAGAGAGAGAGAGAGAGAGAGAGAGAGAGAGAGAGAGAGAGAGAGAGAGAGAGAGAGAGAACCTAACAAGTAGAGTCCCACGCAGTACCAAGGGAAGGGAGTTCCATAGACCTCCTCAAGGAAGTCCAACAGAATTGTCAAACATGAATGGCCTCTGGTAAATCCATGTTCACTGCCATTTATAATATCGTGCACATTCAAATGCTCCAGTATATTATCCTTGATAATTCTTTCCATGATCTTGCACACCACGCTGGTTAAACTGACTGGTCTGTAGTTACCTGGTTCACTTCTATTTCCCTTTTTAAACAATGGCACTATGAGTGCGTCCTTCCAAGTCATGATTGTAATTGTAATTGTAATTGTAATCGAGGATTTATATAGCGCCACTCATAATCTGACGCGCTCCCGACCCGTGTCAGTGTCTTCACTGACAAAGAGAAATGTTTTGAGGCGCTTGCGAAACTGGGCAGGAGAGAGAGAGAGAGAGAGAGAGAGAGAGAGAGAGAGAGAGAGAGAGAGAGAGAGAGAGAGAGAGAGAGAGAGAGAGAGAGAGGAGGACAAGCCTAAAGCCCTGAGGGAGGCTGTTCCAGCTGGAAGGGCCCACAACCGCAAAACTGCGGGACTGGGCAGTAGCAGTGCGCATCCAAGGAACTACCAAGTGGCCACGGGCAGATGACCGGAGAGAGGCCCGACCAGGCAAACTGGAAACTGTGGTGCAGTAAGCCCTGAGATACAGCGGAGCTGAGCCAACAAGACAGTTACGCATGAGGGAAAGGACCTTAAATTGGATGCGTTGGTCAATGGGAAGCCAGTGAAGGGAGTCCCGGATGTAGGAAGAGATATGGGCAAACTTCATGATGCCCCCTATGAGGCGAGCAGCAGCATTAAGGATGGACTGAAGTTTAGATGTATTAGTAGAGGACAGGCCAATATAGACAGCATTTCCGTAGTCAATCCTAGTGCAGATCAGAGCATGAACCAAGGGCGCAATCGCATGCAGCCGAAGAGACTGGCGAATGGCACGAAGTTGGCGTAAATAGTACAAGCACGAGCGAGAGATACTATTGACATGATCAGATAGAGAAAGAGTAGGATCTAGGACAAATCCAAGATCACGGACAGAGGAGGAGTACACATTGGGAAACCTGAGGCGCAGAGAGTCAGCATCAATCCTGACAAGCTGGACACGATTACCAAGCCAAATGTACTTGGTCTTATCATAGTTAAAACGGAGGCGATTTGAGGACAACCAGAGATCAAGAGCAGAGGAAGCCTCCAGGATGCGTTCCACCATAAGAGCAGCTGAGTTGGGTGGACCATGAAGGTAAGCCTGTGTTTCATCAGCGTATTGGTGAGACGAAACACCCATTGGACCAAGAACCCCAGCTAGATCCGAGGTATACAAAATGAACAAAAGGGGAGCGAGGACAGAGCCCTGAGGTAGTCCATACGGGATGTGGGTCCAAGGAGAGCGGGTAGGTCCAAACACAACAGAAACAGAGCGATCAGTAAGGAATGAGCGAAACCAAAGAAGAGCAGAGTCAGCAATGCCAAAAGATTTAGATAAACGGTCTAAGAGAATGGTATAGTCTACAGTATCAAAGGCAGCACTGATATCGTAAAGAGCAAGTAAAGTGACCTGGCCACGATCAAAGGCTTGAAATACTTCAGCTAGAAGGCGCAGTATAAGCGATTCTGTCGAGTAGAATTTCCTGAACCCAGACTGAAGACTATAGTCATCTGCCCGTGGCGCCTCTGAGTCAAGGTAATAGATCAGTTGACAAGAGACACATTTTTCCAGAAGCTTTGAAAGGAAAGAGAGGTTTGAGATAGGACGATAGTTTGAAGGAGAGTTAGGATCAAGGCCTTGGCGCTTAATGGAAGGGAAAACCACAGCCCTTTTATGCAGTGCCGGGACACAACCTTCAGCTAGAGAAGAATTACAAAGTAATGCCAAAAATGGAGTCAATTCATCTACAAAGTCCTTAACTAGAAATGGAGGAAGCAGGTCTAGTTAACACGACTTCGAGGAAGAATCCAGTATCAGCTGACGGATTGCAGATGGCTCAAGTGGTTTCCATGACGAGAGGATAGCTGTAGTAGAAGTGAAGGAAGGAGGTGGTGCATTTTCCGTGGATTTGCGAGTAGAATCGATCTTGGCCTGGACAAAGTGTAGGTAATCGTCCGCCGTGAAAGGAGTCTGAGACGGAGAGCGAGAGACAGTAGAACGACCGAGCACGTCAGCAATTGTCGCCCACAGCCGGCGTGGATTTCCCTTTTCACGATCAATTAACGATTCCCAATATGTAGTCTCCTTTATCCGGAACTCACGGTACATATCCCGAAGGTGGTTAATCCAGAGAAACCGGTCAGAGGGGGCATATGTACGGCGATATCTACGCTCAAGACGTCTAACGTTCCGTCGTAGTGTACGGCAGTGATGGTCAAGCCACGGATGTAGCGGTCTGGCGCGGGTTCGATGTTGACGTAACGGAAGGAGGGCATCGATGAGAGGTTGTATCGTCGAGTCACAGAGGGAGAAGAGGTCATCAGTCGAATGATCTGCTAGAGTCGAGAGGTTACAACAGAGAGGGCTGCTAAGGAGGCCAGCACGGAAGGCCTGCTGGTCAAGGTGCCTCCAACCACGAGAGATCCGGAGGGAGAAGGTAGGCTGGGCGCAGAGGAGTGGCACTGTGAAGCGAAGACCATGATCAGAGATTGACGGGGGTTCGATGGATAGGTCAGAAATTTGGCAGTCATAACGCGTGATAACCACATCCAGTCAACCACCAAGGACATGAGTAGGTGCAGCGACATGCTGAGTTAGTCCAAACTGCGATAGAAGATCCATGAAGTGAATAGTGTCTGGAGAGGAGGAGTTCTCTAGATGAATATTGAGGTCTCCTGTAATAAGTAGCTGAGAGTTGAATGTGGAAAAGACCTCGAGGAGGGAAAAGAAAGCCGTCGTAAGCGGTGCAGAGATGATTAATTCCATCTGACAACCTGATGATCACTAGTACTAAAATACTCCCCACACTCACATTCTCAACTCTATTTTCATCTGCTGTTAGAACTAGGTTCAAAATGTTGTTTCTTCTGGTTGGCTCTATAACATGCTGCTGCATAAAGATGGAACTAACAAAATCTATGAGAATCTTATGTTTTTCTGTCTCCGCTTCCAATTTTTCCCAATCAATATGATAGTTGAAGTCTCCCGCAATTAAGGACGTTTCCTTAAATGCCATGTCTAGTAGTTTGCATAATCGTTGGTCAACTTCTTCAGTGGCATCATCAGGTACCCTATAGCAACCTCTCACAAGCATCCTAGATTTGTTGAAATTTTATATTAATAAGAAATCTGGCTGAATTTCCACATGCCTTCCACAAGGACCTCCAGTATACGTATTCAATTTAAGCACTCTGGCTTGTTAACGTTTCCCTGAGCAATCTGGTCTTCCCACTAGAGCTGATTCTTCTGGATGCAGGGTTTAGTACATGTAGTACAACTTGGGACACAAACTTCAAAAGCGTTTACCTTCGTTAACAGTACATGTATGTGTTAATATGCATCAGTATCATTTCACACCCCTCAGCTTCTTGTAAATCACACTCAGTTGTTTAAATGATCTAAGTCAGGGGCTGCCTCTGCAGCCCCTGACTTAAATGCCGAGAGGGCGGCGGGTGCGGTGCCTGGGCTAGTGATGTGTCCGGACTGTCAAAGGGGCCCCTTCAAGGGGGCGGCTGGACTGTCTCTTCACCGGCGAAGGTTCCACGCCGTCGATTATCACGCGGCACACCAAGTGCAGCAGAGGGTCAAAGCTCGATGGCCCCCGGAAGAGCGAGATCGTATGGCCAGGCTCGAGGCTGACTTTCTCGTCTCTGGGGTGAAACCAGCTCTGATCAACAGCCGATTGGTAGCTATCTTTAAGGATAGGACCCGATACGCGATCAAAGGACTTAGGAAGAAGCAGGACTACAAGGATCAAGTTGAGCACCTTGTAGCCTGCGCCCAAGCGCTTAATTGCCAATCTGAGTCCGATGATTCGTCAGATGGGTCCTCCACGGAGGACTGTACTCGCTGGAACTGGAGAAGAGGGGTTCTCTCTACTATTAGGGAGGACCTTGATGACATCCGAGAGGATCGGCTTGACAGAATTCCCCAGATAGAGATGCTCCTTGAAGCTGCTGACAGAGCCCAAACCGAGACAGATGCTGAATGTGCCATTGTCAGGACGTTGCTCGACCGATATGCAGAGCAATTAACCATCTTCCTCAAGTCAAAATCGGGAGCCGTTGGAAGCAAACCTCGAAAAGGTCCTAGAGGTCACAGGCCCCCTGGCCCTGGTAAGCCGACTGGCAAGCCAGGGGCAAGCCGGAGCGCAGGCGGAGGCTGAACCCGAGGCGTCTGGCCAGAATCATGGCTTACGCTCGGGTCCAGAAAGCCTTCCGAAGGGACCGTAAGAGGTGCGCTGAAATGGTTCTCGAGGAGACATGGGAGCAGGAGGAAGCCTCATTGACCTTGGAAGACCAAGAGCCCTTTTCGAGATCGATTTTCTCCGCCGAATCCGAGGTTGATGAAAGACCTGTTCCCAAGGCTCGGGAGGACTGGTCGCTCGCGGATCCTGTAACCTACGAGGAGGTGGCGAAAGCGATTGCAGACTCGGAGGATAGTGCGCCGGGTTCTGACGGAATAACTCTTGGGGAAATGAAGATGGTCCCCCCCCACTGGACCTGGCCAGCTTCTACAATCTGTGGCTTCTTATGGGGTACATCCCCATCTCAGATGGGGAGACCATTCTAATTCCCAAGGGCGGAGATCTACAGGATCCAGCAAACTATAGGCCTATCATCATGGCCTCACGTGTGACGAGGATCTTTCACAAGATCGTGGCCGCTCGTCTAATTGCGAAGGTCCCACTGGATCTGAGGCAGAAAGCGTTCTTACCGGTTGACGGATGTGCCGACAATGTCTTTCTTTTGGATAACATCATAAAGGGGGCCCAGCGGCAGAGAAGACCGGTGTGCTTAGCCTTCCTGGACGTGGCCAAAGCCTTTGACTGTGTTTCCCACAGAACATTGGCTAGGTCGCTAAGGAGGCTGGGTGTGCCATCGCTGTTGGTGCAGTATGTCTCCAAGATGTATGCCAACACATCAACCGTCCTCAAAGTAGGCGGTCGAAGAAGCGGTCCAATTAGATGCGGCCGTGGCGTACGTCAAGGAGATCCCCTGTCGGCCATCCTGTTTAACTGTGTAATTGACGAGGTCTTAGCGGAGCTGAACCCGGCCATTGGCTACTTTTTAAATAAGGAAGTCATGGTCCGGTGTTTGGCTTTTGCTGATGATCTTGTCTTGATCGCCTCTACTGCAGATGGCTTGCGGGAACAGGTGGACAGAGTACAACGCTCGTTGGGATTGGGTGGGCTTCGACTGAACCCGGCTAAGAGTGCCTCCCTTCGTATAGACATCGATGGGAAGGCTAAACGCTGGGTGGTAAATCCCTCGCCGCTTTTGACTATCGACGGCGAGTCGGTCAGGTCCCTCAACATCGAGCAAACGTACAAATGCCTGGGACTGCAGGCCGGACCACTCCGTCTGAGGAGGGCCCATGTGGACTTCCTCAGTGTGGGACTGGACCGGTTGACACGTGCTCCATTGAAGCCCCAGCAGCGCATGTTCCTAGTGCGCTGTCATTTATTGCCGAAATTGTACCACGGACTCGTGCTCGAGAGATGACGACCAAATCCCTGGAGTACCTTGATCGGTTGGTGAGAGTGGCAGTACGCAAATGGTTGCGGCTGCCACATGATACTCCCACCTGGTACTTCCATGCGAAGGCGTCAGATGGCGGGCTGGAAGTGCCGCGCCTGCGTTACACAATACCTCCACTCAAGGCCCGTCGCATGGCCAAGGTGGAAAATTCCGGTGATCCGGTAATGCAGAGCGTGGCTGCAAGCCCACTCTTCCTGGGGGCGAGGAGGAGGTGTGCAAACTGCAAAGACAGCAAGGGTGGCCGGTCGAGTGCTGAGCAGTGCACAGGATGCGAGTGACCTTCTCGCGGCCCAGCTCCACACATCGGTGGATGGTCGGGGCCTCAAGCAGCAGGGACAAACCCCTCGCGTGAACTCCTGGGTGACCGATGGGTCGTCCTTCCTTTGGGGGGCGACTATGTCCAGGCAGTGAAGGTGAGGGGAAACCTGTTGCCGTCCGCGGAGCGAACCTATCGCGGGCGGCGTAGGGGTCCAGTATGGTGCGACGCCGGGTGCAGCGCTCAAGGAACCCTGGCTCACATCTCCCAAAGCTGTGCGAGGACCCACCGTCTCCGGTGTGCTAGGCATAATTCGGTGCTCTATCTGATATCCAAAAGGATCGAGTCAAAGGGTCACTCGGTGATCCAAGAGCCGGTTATACCTACCCGAGCTGGTAGGCGTAAGCCCGATTTGGTGACCCTGGTAGACGGTGTCGCCTATGTTGTTGATGTCACCATTACCTCGGACTGTAATGATATGAGCGGTCCATATGAGGAGAAGGTCTGCTATTACGCACGACTTGACGTCATCGACTGGGTGGCTAATGTCTTCCCGGGGGCGCCGTATGTATTTGGGGCGGTGGGGCTCAACTGGCGGGGAGCGCTCCAAGCTGCCTCGTCGGGCCTCCTCCGCAAGTTGGGGGTAGGCCCAGGTGACGAAATCCTAATGTCGTGCCGGGTTCTAACATACACTGCCAACATGTTTCGCCCCTTTACCCGGTCGACAGTGAGGGCTCCGAGAACGCCGGATGCTGAAACAGCCTAGGCACCGCGTTCATGAAAAGACCATCCCCACATCGGACCAAGTACGGAGGTCCGTTCAACGCGGTCGGTCCAAAAGGTGACAATACGCGAGAGAGTCCCTGGTCTCGATTGCCCGCCAAACTGGAGGCGAGTTACCCTTGGGCCAGCTCGGCCGGGACATCAGCTGCGCGCCTTCCCCCCTGGGAAGGCACAAACACTTTGTGGAATGGGTAAGCCACTGAAATTAAGATCCGGTGTCCAGCTAGAGCAAACGCACAATGATGAGACTGCCTGGTCGCGCGAACGATCGGGCCGATCTGAGTGTTAAAAAAAGAGTGACCTGAGATCTGTCAATGGCCCCATATATACACTGTGAACGGGAAAAAACCAGACCTCTACAATTAATAGGGAAATAAACACCAAATATTGAAAATGTTATTTAGCCTTAAACAATTTTATTCCAAACTATAATCTCAGATAATAATTCGCTAATGCAGTTAAAAATTGACGTGACCGTGACGTTTCAGCAGGATGGTGCTCCAGCACACCGAGCTCGCGATACTGCTGAACTTCTTACAAACGAAACTCCAGATTTCATACCCCCTACACTTTGGCCTCCAAATAGCCCGGACCTTAATGCCGTGGACTACAAAATCTGGGGTGTGATGCAAGAAAAAGTTTACAAGACAAAGGTGCGCGATGTCGGAGAACTGCGTGAACGTATAACTCAGGCATGGGATGAATTTGATCAAGCTGTAATCGATTCAGCAATTAGTCAGTGGCGAGCGCGTCTTTGTTCGTGCGTTGAGGCCAAAGCAGGACATTTTGAACACACATTATAACTAAAAAAATAATAGTTATATGATTCATATCCTTTAAACTGAAGTTCCACCACGTTTTATTAAAATATGCAAATTATTACAAAAATTATCGTAGTAATAAGAGAGGTCTGGTTTTTTTCCGTTCACAGTGTATATATCAAATAGGAGGCGGACTAATAGGGTTTCTGTGGAGTGGCCCTTACGGAAACCCGATTGGAAGGTGGGAAGAAGGCAATTTTTGTCCAGGTAGGACATGAGCTGCGCGGCAACAATCTTCTCAATTATTTTAGACAAGAATGTAACATTAGCTATTGGCCTAAAATTGGTTGGTTCAGTAGCGTCGAGTCCATCCGCTTTGAGGAACGGAACAAGGATGGACCTCTTTTGGCTTGCAGGAAGAACACCCTCTTGGAGGGAGCGATTACATAGAACCGTAAGGAACGGTAGGAAGACATCAAGGGTCTCTTGGAGAATGAACCACGGGAGCGGATCCAGTTTGCAGGTCTTTGGCGCTGATGAAAATATAATTCGACGCAGCTCAGGACTTTTGATTAGTTCGTAGCTCGTAGGTGGAAAGACCGGTGATTGGCTGTCTGTCGTGGCCTCGCGAACCGAACGCTAAAACCATGCAGTGTTAAAATGTTTTTTGCTGACAGTGTTTAATGTTCACTGTGGAAAAATTGTTGCATATTGCTGATTTCTTTACTTAAACTTTTTAGTTAGCAACTAAAATTTTTCAGTTAAACTATGGTTTTAACTAAACTATATTTTTTAGTTAAATTTCTTCCTTAACTAAAAAATTTGAGTTAAACTAAAAGTTATAGAAGTTAGCAACTTTTTAGTTAACTATTGCCCATCACTGACTATAGGACATGATTTCACTGTCATGCATTTCACAAAAATCTGCTACTTCAAAACGCACTGTAACCACCTCTATATAAGTTACTAGCTGGTGAACCCGGCGTTGCCCGGGTTTCGGAGGTTTTGGGCCTGGACACCATGGTAGCGGTCAAAACGGGGGACGCGAAGCTGCTTAGCCCGGCGTTTTGGGTGTTTAAATCCCTCTAGCGAATAAGCAACAAAACACTGCTTAACCCGGCGTTGGCAGAGTTTAGTTCAGTGAAAGTTCAATCCCTCTAGCGAATCCCTACTGTAGCTGCTTAACCCGGCGGCGCCATCTGGCGAGTGAAAATAGGTTGAGTGTAAGTTTCTTTAACCAGCGAAAAATGCATAGCCCGGGTAGGTTTTGGCCCGGGAGACCATGGTGGCGGTGAAAACGGGGGACGCCAAGCCTCACACTGGGTGTGTAATGCCCACCCCGAGACAGTAGTGAAGGTTTGGAGTGAAAAGGTCCAAAGCTGTAGAAATGCATCGCGGACAAAGATCGCTGTGACAGACAGACAGAGAGTCTTGTCTTTATTTATATAGATTAATTTTGCCCAGTGGCAGTTCTAGGTTAAAAATTGCTCTTCCCTCTCGTCGAAAAGTTCATCTTTTAACTTATAAGCTTCTCTTTTTTACTTCTCACAATGAATTTATCCATTTATATTAATGTATGTATATGCAATGCTTGTGCAAGCTGCAAACGGATTCTAGTCCACACTGTTCTGTATACACAATCATACCCGTATACATATACAGAGCCGGATCCAGAAGGTTTATCAGAGGGGCCAAAATAATACATACATAAAAGTTTTTGCGGGTAGTGACCAACGGACCAACGAAAGAAATTTTTCCGAATTCATCTCCCAAAAAACCTGATGACCTTTTTTTAGTCATTAACCTGCTGAAAAATTCGTTCGCCACGTACTGTTGACTGTCCTGCGTTAATATCAAATGGGGGGATTTGTCCTCCTCTGTATCCTCACATGGGGCCACGTCGTTTGCAAATATCAAATGGGGGCCATGGCCGGATTGGTCCCCCTGGATCCTGCCCTGTACATATACAGCATACACTATAGTACATAGAAGCTGTAACCAGGCTTTGTAACCAACAAACATTGTAGGCAATGCATTGTATGCCTAAATTAAACGTTAAACTTGGGATTAAAATGTGTATGGGGGCTAAGAAAAACTGGAGGGCTAACTTTCCAGCTAGGGGGCTACAGCCCTTAGCCCTCTGTAAAACCGCCACTGAATTCGACTTACAGAGTACAACAGATGCAGTTTTTTATCATTGGGTCTGTAAATTGAAGCATTTTCTGTAGGGTTCAACGTGTTATAAATTTACATCAATACTCAATAATTTTTAGAAAATTTAAGGGAGTTAGCGTAATGTTCAACTATGAAATCAATAGCCTACTAATAGTTATAATGCATATTTCATATAATATTATGGGTCTTTAAATTGAAGCATTTTCTGTAGGGTTTTACGTGTTATAGATTTACATCAATACTCAATAATTTTTCCAAAATTTAAGGGAGTTAGCGTAATGTTCAACTATGAAATCAATAGCCTACCAATAGTTATAATGCATATTTCATATAATATTATGGGTCTGTAAATTGAAGCATTTTCTGTAGGGTTCTACGTGTTATAGATTTTATATCAATACTAAATAATTTCCAATATTTTAGAGTGCTATGTAATGTTTAACTATGAAATCAATACCGAGTAAAGCATACTTCATATATTTTATCTCATGGTTGGATCGCTTTGCAAATCGGTATCGCAAACTGTAAATATTGACGGACGCCATTTTCCGAGGTAATCTTAGTCTTATGCATATT
Source organism: Allolobophora icterica (assembly GCA_963556255.1). Lineage (NCBI taxonomy): Eukaryota > Metazoa > Annelida > Clitellata > Crassiclitellata > Lumbricidae > Allolobophora > Allolobophora icterica. Next base: position 4,624,275 of record OY744611.1, on the reverse strand, counting down.
AATGACTACAGCGCCTGATATGGCTGGCGTCACGTGACCTGTTTTCTTGACCCTGGCAGGCTGAATTTATGCATATTAAAAATCATTTGCGACTGAAGTTTATGAATATTAATAAAATCCTTGTACAACGGTCCCAGCTAACACACCCACACGGGACCCAGACGGGTCCCATACGGGTTGCCATACGGGACCCGTACGGGATACCCGGCGGGATCCCGCCGGTTTTTGTCCGCGGTTTCCGTACGGGACCCATACGGGATATCCCGCCGGGCATCCCAGTTCATTCCCAGATGACTAAAAAGTGATACCCAGTTTAGCACAGTTAATGGGCGGCGATCCCGGGGTCGAGTGGGACAAGACCCCTTTTAACAGTGGGGAGGACACACCATACATCTGCCCCCCCCCCACAATTTTGAAGAAACACCAAAAAAGTCAACCCAGTTTCTTAATCTCTTTTTGAGCAGATCAGTTCAAAACTCTTTTTGACCAGATCAGTTCAAAAGGGACAAGACCCCCTTGAACAGTAGGGGGACACACCATACATCTGCCCCCCACCCCCAAATTTTTAGGAAACAGCAAAAAAGTCACCCCAGTTTTTTTATACCTCTTTTGAGCAGATCAGTTCAAAACTCTTTTTTTGACCTGATCAGTTCAAAAACGTCGCCCCCCACCTGTCAAACAAGAACTCTGCCAGTGGCACAGTTTACAGTATAGTATGCAAACTGTACTGTAAACTGTGCTATATAGTTAAAGCAATAAATAATCAACAAAAGCGTTAAATGACACATCAATTTAATAAAGTCAATTTAATAAAGTAAAGTAATCATGCTGTCGATCTGCTCTGTAATTTCATTTAACAATAATGTCATCAGCAGTATTGGTGAACTCCTGATCAACACTGATCGACTCTGACTCGGTCTCTTTGAATGGCGCCGATTTCAATAGTTGGCGGCCTCCAGTGCCATGATCCCTAGCATTACCAAACCAAATGGCCAACTCGTCTTCAACCATTTTCCTCGTGCTGTCCTTGGTAGCAATATTATGTTTTACCGAACCTGAAATTTCAAACATGCAACATTTAGATTAAAAATAACAAGTTACAAAGAACAAGAATTAAGAATTTGATGTGCTCTGATTTGTATTGTAAAATGGTATTATTCCAATAACTCTTTCTGTTATTAAATGACAATAGGCCTATTTAGAGACACTGCCTGCACAATGTTGACTAATGTAACATAATAAAACAAAATGTAATCATTACACCCGTCAATCACACAGGCTGTTACCAAGCTACTAAGAACTAGTGAATGCAAAGCTTAAGAGTGAATCATTCATATAAAAGTAACTAAGAAACCATTTCATTCTACAGAATCATGGCCTTTTTAATATGTTTGTTCAACACGTACTCCCGTTTAAAATATTCTAATTGCACCTTGTTTTCGATCAGTTCATTAAGGATTGCAGAGATATTATAACTATATCACAAAGACAATTAAATGGTTGTGTACTTTAAAATTTCTCAGACTAGTCTTCAACGTTGTCGACTCTTGTTGCATGAAGCCCTGCAATATCGTCATTCTCATCTTCACAGAGTGCAGTACTTATTGATCTCGACAACTATCCAGTTTTGATGGTCACGGCAGCTGCAATGTTTAATTCAGCAGCAATGACGCTAGTTTTCAAGTTTATTGTAAACGTTCAACAATGTATAAGCTAAATTTAAAGGATACTATGTTCAAATGAAACTTTAAGCTAAATTTATAGGAAGTTTAAGCTAAACGTTCAAGTATAATCTATGAAACTTTAAGCTACATTTATTGGATAAATGTTCAAAATGTTTAAATGAAACTTTAATGCGACTTAACTGAGAGATGTCAACATCTAACACGGATACACTTGAAAAATTGCGTCATTACTGCTGAATATTTGTCGATGTGCTTTCATTTAAATAGCCTTATTGGTGTCTGGGCGCTAACTAGTGTTAAGGTGCGACCTCTTGTCACACAGTAATACATAGCCCCTTGAATTTGGGTCAGACCATAACATTAGGACCCTCATAGCGCAAGTTTACCGTACAGTCCATAACCCTAACCAGGGCTGTAGTCGAGGGTATACGCGGGTATACACTATACAGTGTGTACTCACCTCTAGAGACCGTATAGGCCTACTCACCTCCCAAATAGTTATATTTATTTATATTAAAATACTGTAGCGTATACTCACAAAATACTGTAGCGTAGACTCACCTCTAATTTGTTTCGGAAAACTAACCCGTAGCGTGTACTCACCTCTAATTTTACCACTACAGCCCTGACCCTAACCCACTGCAATCTCCGTTTCGTCTATCCCGACCACAATTAAATAGGCCTACAGCATTTACATAAACTGTTAATATACGCAGATATAGGTTCATTAGTAGGCCTATAATAAATATAACGTAATCTTACTTTTCACAGAAACACATCGCGATCTGTCAAATATGTGTACATTCGAAACGGCAGGCACACAAAATGGCGGACCGGCGGTAGAAATACGAATACCGGTAGGAGGCGCCACCGACGCGGGCTGGACCGTAAGGGTCCCTTACGCAAACCGTGGTCAAAAACCGCGAGAATCCCGTACCGTCAAACCGGATGAAACCCACAAGGGACCCGTGCGGGTGTGTTTGCTGGGGTGGGACTCGGAAACAAGCCCACGGGCGTCAAAGATATCTGCGCTAAAACGATATATTTTCTTCGCAATTCCAACTTCTAGTTTCACTTTTATCATGTAATATTTCAATCGATGATCCAGCTTCCAGTTTCAATAATATTTTCATCAATCTTCCAAGTTCTACTTTGAGTTTTATTAAGTTAGAACATGTTTTCATCGCTCATGCAATGTAAATAGTTTCGGACGCTAAAACCCAGGATTACCAGGATTTTTATACGAGTTGATCCACTTCATGAAAGTCTTTTAAACTGTCTCATTATTTTTTCTACAAATAATGCGATTATGCTTTTCAAGTTTTTAGCACATTACTTAATTCCAGGGTTAGTGTAATATTTAAAATTCTATATGCATTAATTTGTACCTTCGGTCAATATCGAAGCCTAAGACACTCGGGCTACAGTTCATGTTTCGTTTTCGATGGAGAATTTTGTGATATTTGGGAAATAAACTTCAGTTGGGTTAAAGTTTATTCGAGGTTCGTCATTAATTTTACAGAAAATGGAAACGAGATGATTTTTAAAAAATGTACAGATTTGCAAGTAGATAAGAGAAACTTTTTAACAATAAGACTTTTCGTTCTCATACATGGAATTCTAGAATAGCATAGATTCCCTAGAAGGTGCATTGTGTAGTGAGAGTTTATAATTTTTTAAGCTGTGGTTACAAAATCCCTCAGGATTTTGAAGCAGCCGCGGTAAGCAATCTTATTTCGGAAATTTTAACATACATATTTTTAATGAATAAATTGGTCTTGCATATTCTGTAGATTTTTCTTTCTGTTTTTTTCATTCCCTAATATTGCATAATTCTTTAAACTTCAATTATAATTGTGCAAATACAGTATTGTCCTGTTTTTTCCTGTAGTGCTAGTGGAGTGAACGGACTGAGAGAGAGAATGACTTGAGACTTCCACATTTAGTCTTCGGCCGAATCACCTTAACTTGGTTTGTGGTTCCAGAAATGTCTTGTGAAGCATGCAGTCCAAGGTCGACCATCTTACTTACTGGTCTTCATGGGTTGGTTTCTTTTAGAACTAATTTGACAAGTTTGAATAATATAACAAAAAACAGACACTGATGCGGTAAAATTAGAGTGTTAATTGGTAAAAGATCCAACATAAAATCATTCCTCATCTTCATGTCTCATCCTTCTCGTGTTTTTCATTGTTTTTCATTGTCATAATAGCTCCTAGAGCTGCCTCAGCCTGGCTTGGATCGCCATTTAACCACCCTCTGGACAAACCCTACATGACATGACACAGCACAAGCGGATGCCTTGCGTTAACCAGTGGTGCTTTCGAAATTTGGAATTTAGCATTTTACGATTACGATTAGTACAAAAGTCCATTCACTCTATGGATTTCTAAGTTGACCTGCCTGACCTTTTAATTAGGTCTGGACTCTTAGAACCGAACACAACTGTCTCACCAAATGTCTTGTGTACTGAATGGCTTTGGATAAGTTTCTTTCCATGACTTAGGTTTTGAACGCTAAAGTAGTCTGCAGATTATGATTACGGCCATGTGACAAACTGCGAAATGAATTTGTGGAAGATAAGAAGTTTAAATGAGAAATTCTTTTGTATTTTCTTCTATTTCTACATTCTACTTTTTGGTCCTGTTTATTTTAATTTTCCATTTTAAATTTCAGCTCGGGTAAATCTTCAATCTGGAATGCCTTGCTACGAAGTCAGGTTCCACAGAGCTCCAAGAATGGTTTTCAAAGAGGTAGAGCAGAGAAATGCTGCTACATAGTTTTCATGCAGTAATTGCAGTTATCAACCTCTATAGTGCCGGTATCCAATGCAGAGGCATCAACTGATGGCACGCAACGATCAGGCCGCAGTCAGTCAATACCCAGAATCTGAGTCCTCTGAAATAGAGAGGTAGCCTAATGTGGATTAGGTAACTGAAAAAAGTGAGTCTCAGTTGAGACCGAAAAGACACAAGAGACCAAGTACCGGTAGCTAAAGGGTAAACCATTGTTCGATGTTGTCCAGATTATGTATTCATTGGACTATTTGGGGGGCCCGATAGCGCATCGGATAACATCTGGCGTAGAGTGCGAGAGGTACAGAGATCGAGTCCCATAGGCGGACATGCTTTGTAGGCTGCAATTTGCGCCGTGTATTGCAGGCTGTCTGTTCTGTTAGTAGTTAAGATTTATCGCATAACATGTACTTGTACAGCGCAGTGCATTTGCAGGCGCTTAATTAAAGAATAAATATTATTATTATTATTATTATTGTTGTCTTTTATTTTTGACTATTGTTTGTGCTCGTCTTTTGTTCTGTTGTTTAGTCTGTTATTCATATTGTCTTATATTGTTCTATCATGTTGTCTGTTATTCATATTGTCTTTTGTTCCTAAAGTTCTGACTGTTGTAATCTTCTATTGTCACTGTCGTTCATTGTTTATATTTTCTATTATTGTTGTTAGTTATTGTCATAGTCTTTCCTTTTACTCTTCTTCTTATTGTTCAATGACATTTGTTTTATTGTTATATTTGTCTAAGAATGTTGTTTGCTGTTTGTTTCTGGTGGAGGTTGCTTCGGAGGTTGCCTGGCTCCATTGCATCTTGTCGACGCTAATGAGGAGTTGGATCTGATAGACGAGAATCCGGATCTGATCGAAGTCCTTGATGACACGGCTGCTCTCGTTTTCGTCATTGATGGCAAGGCTAGTTCCTTCGAGATATGGAGGAGTTACATAATTGTTTTGAGTGAGTGAGTGAGCTAACAAGTCTGCCGGTCAATCAGGCAGTCAGCCAATCAATCAATCACCATCATCAATCATTCAACCAATCAGTTATCAATCAATCGCTGAACCAACCTGCCAATCGATCAATTAGTTGATGAATAGATGAAGAATTGAGTGAATAAACAAATGATTGATTGAATAAACTTGATTGATGCCTTTAGTTACTTTACCTTAACTTGCCTTACCTTGCTTTTCCATATATTAGCTAACCTTTCCTTACCTTACCTCACATTAGCTTACCTAACTTCACCTTACCTTACCATATCTTGTCTATTTCAGAAGGATGTAAAAGAATCACTCTCAAAACTCTACTCCACGATGAAGGCTGCCTATCGTTTCAACTCAGAAATATTCCTTGAAGTTCTTGTGCATAAAGTCGACAAATTATCAGAAGACGTCTGCTCCGAAGTCACGAACGAAGTCCGACAAAGAACGAGGAACGAACTCATCGACTGCGGATTGGATGATGCTTATTTTGAGTGCGTCTTTTTCCTGAATTTTGATTTAAGTCAACAATCTCACTCAGTTTCCACATCTTCATCATCAGTTCGTGACGCCAGCCATTTGGCGGCAATGGGAATGAATAAATGATCTCTATTGTCCTCAGTCATATGTCACGTCTATCCCCCCCCAATGTTAGTCCAAGTGATGCTCTGTCCTAATTTATATTATCTATCCAGCATAGTCTTAGTCTGCTTTTGTTTCTCCTTCCTGTGAATCTTGCATGTAGTGCATTGTAAATTGTAAATAAATTAATTGTAAATTGTAAATAAATTAATTGTAAATTGTAAATAAATATATTGTAAATGGTAAATAAATATATTGTAAATTGTAAACATAATGTAAATTGTAAATATAATGTAAATTGTAAATATATTGTAAATTGTAAATATAATGTAAATTGTAAATAACATAATATTAGTGTAAATTGTAAATATATTGAAAATTATTAATATGCTGTAAATTGTAAATTATTCACTCATTCATTCATCAGTAAATTGTAATATAATGTAATAAAATATAATGTAATAGAAAATTTACTTAGTTCCATTCAAACACCTTTCAAAGACCACAATACATTAGAGATTATTTGTTCTGACCAGGGTCCATATGACATCAGTCTTCGATGTTTCGCTGTTCGAAGCGTTTAGTAAAATCGTCCGGAAACTCATTTCATCGATTGAAATGCTTGACGAAATGTTTCATGAATTTCTTTTGGTGAGTGAGCACCAGCTGTTTTAATCATTAGCTCAGAAATTTCTCAGTGTGCTACTGAACACTTTAACAACGAGCTGCATTGGTGTCCCTGTCGCTTTTAGTACAATCTCGTCTTTAGAGTGTTATGGGCTAAGTGCAGGGCAATAGCTCATTCATGAGTGGTGCATCAGGTCATAAGGATTGTCCAGTACAGTGTGAAGACCAATTCAGAAACAGAGAGTGAGAGAGACAGAGATATATATATATTGAAAGACAGACAGACAGACAGACAGAGTGAGAGACAGAGAGAGACAGATAGAGACAGGAGAGTGAGAGAGAGATGCTATAACAGTGGATTGTATTTAGGCTGAACTGGAAAATGATGGTGTAGTGGATGGGTCAGAGTAAGGTTTCTTGAAACGGTGGGACTTTAGGTTTAAATGAAAACCCTAAGGAATGATAGACAGGTGAGTTTGAGGCAGATGACATTGGGTAAGTGATGAGGAACGGGGAATTTTTGGAATTCAGGAGTCTAGAGTCGAGGTGCATTGCCTATGGATTAGTCAGAGAACTTAAGATGAAAAGTTACTGTGGTAAGAAATAGCTCATGATTGGATGTAATGTATTGTATGTAACAAAACACAATTAAACTTAAAATAACATGCAGGTTATGCAATTTAAGGTACGGTGAATGGAGGTAAGATAAAGAGATTAGATGAGGCGGGTAAATAGTGAGTGATACCTTTGTTTAATAAATAACACTGGTCTACAGCAAATTTGGTGTCTAAGTTTTTTCAGCTGATTTAGGACAATTTTCATGTGCTGAATCGAAAAATCACATTGGTTTTGTTTAGTGAGGTCAATTTTTTTATATAGCGCCACATGAACTTTTTACGTGTCTATGCTTGCCATCGATATAATAGTAAGTGAGATATCTATGCGTTTTTAACTCTAGATTCTAGTTGGTTCTTTCATTTATTCAATTGTTGTTGCAGTGAAAAGATGGCTTCAGGTAGAAGATCTTGTAAAAATAAACCTTATGTATTTTGCTACATCTGTGGTGAGTACACCCTTATTGCCAACAGGAACCCGGTCACCAACTTTGTAAAGCGTGCTTATCATTCTTATTTCGGTATGAAGCTGGGTGATCAAGATAAACTTTGGGCACCTCACATGATATGCAAGACCTGCATAGAGCATCTTCGTCAGTGGACCAAAGGAACAAGGAGTTCTTTGAAATTTGGAATCCCTATGGTTTGGAGGGAACCTTCCAACCATGCAACTGACTGTTACTTCTGTGCCATTGATGTAACTGGAATAAACAAGAAAAACCGGAGCTGCCTCAAATATCCTGATCTGGAATCAGCATGTCGTCCTATGCCCCACTGCGATGAGATTCCAGTGCCTGTATTTCATGATCTTCCCGACATGAGCGACGAAGAATTCTCCTCCTCTTCCAGTGTTGAAGAAGATGAAGGAGAAGAATTTGTTCCTGACGATGACGCTCCACATCCGTTCTCTCAACATGAGCTTAATGACCTTGTTCGTGATCTCAGCTTGTCAAAATCGAATGCTGAGCTGTTGGCATCGAGACTGAAGGACAAAAACCTCCTCTCTCATAGTGCTCGCATCACATTCTACCGAAGCAGGCATGAAGAGTACCTCCTGTTTTTCACTAAAGATAATGACCTGGTGTACTGCACTGATATTGCACAGCTCCTGCATAAACTAGGGGTAACACAGTACAAAACCGAAGAGTGGAGACTATTTATTGACAGCAGTAAGCGATCACTGAAATGTGTTCTATTGCATAATGGCAACCAGTTTGCCTCTGTGCCCATCGCACACTCAACAACACTCAAAGAGAAGTATGAGGCAGTGAAGTACGTTCTGGAGAAAATTCGTTATGATCAGCATGAGTGGCTGATTTGTGTCGATTTGAAAATGGTTAACTTTTTGTTGGGACAACAGTCTGGATTTACAAAGTTCCCATGTTTTCTCTGTTTGTGGGACAGTAGGGATCGAGCACAACATTACATAAAGAAGGAGTGGCCTATACGGGAAGAATTACTGCCCTGCCGTGCAAGGAACATCATCAACGAGCCACTGGTGAACAGAGACAGGATCTTATTCCCACCGCTGCATATTAAGCTCGGCTTGATCAAGCAATTCACCAGAGCTCTGGACAAGGATGGGGACTGCTTTGCATACATGTGCCAAGCTTTTCCAGGTTTAACTATTGAAAAGTTGAAAGCTGGGATTTTTGACGGCCCTCAAATTCGACAGCTCATGAGAGATCCAGAGTTAGAGAGCTCAATGAAATCAGTGGAGATTAAAGCGTGGAAGGCTTTTGTTCAGGTTGTCAACAACTTCCTTGGCAACAACAAGGCCAGGAACTATGAAGAACTTGTAACCAAGATCCTGACTGCTTTTAGAAACCTTGGATGCAACATGAGCATCAAAATGCACTACCTGTTCTCCCATTTGAGTTGGTTTCCTGAGAATCTTGGATCAATGAGTGACGAACAGGGGAGAGGTTCCATCAAGACCTGAAAGAGATGGAGACAAGGTATCAGAGGGGTTGGAATGCAGTAATGATGGCAGATTACTGCTGGACCTTGAAAAGAGACGTCCCTGCTGCTAATTTTTCAAGGAGTTCCAAGAAACTCAAGTTCAAGCCATGAATTTGTAACAATGATGCTGAAAAACATCAGTTTCTGTAATTTTTTGATATAATATGTTAAGAAATACAAAGTTCTTGTTGAAATCAGATGTCTGATTTCCGACTTTCTAATGATTTCTTTAAAATCGAGTTAGCAGAAAAACATGACCTGATACAGAAAAATGAGTGTCATTCTTGGATTCACCATTGCCTAATTGCTATAAATCAGTTGAAAAATCTTAGACACCAGACCAAAAAAATTTTTTTGTAGACCAGTGTATAATTCCTACGCTTACTTTATTTTAGCACATAATTATGCAGTGTATTTTGTTATATTACCGGGTACCTTGCACTTCAGAAATCTTATAATAATCATTACATTGTAAATTAAGGTAATCGCTACTGTTTATGAAAAATCATTACTCGACCCCATCTTCCAAGGGTGCTTTCTACAATTTTTTTTATCAGAACCGACCTGCTTTTGTCTAACTCAATCTTATATTACCATACCTTACAATGCCATATACATTTACATAGTTTTACCTAATGCAATCAGGTGAGAAAACCATTTACATAGCACTCTTGGACAACTGTACGAATCATTTATTAAACAAAGGTATCACTCACTAGTTACCTGACCTATTTACCTTACCTACACCTAATACAGTACAATCCTACCATTCCTGATGCTTGGCATTGTAGAAGAGTGGTCTGCATTCAGGATTCCTGTTGGATACGGTCAACTGGATTTGTCTGACCTCTGGGGGTCACTCGGTCGCTGAGCTCGTGACCTATGAACTCTGCTGTAGTCTGGCAGATGCGGCCTTGAGACTATCCAGCGTCTACGGGTCAGAGGTTAAACTTAACAAACACAATAGAATAGAATCCTATGACTTTTATCAGTGGGGTGAGAGGGGGTGCCAGAGATTATGTCCCAAGGAGTTAGCTGCTGTTGTAACAAAAAGCAACTCTGCTATCAGTTGTAAAACTATGGGTGTTGATGGTGGTGATCATGATAGATAATGATTATAGATCATGATTATAGATCATAATTATAGATTATTATAGATTATGATGATGATTATAGATCATGATTATAAATGATCAAAGATGATTATAGATGCTGAAGATGATCCTAGATCATTATTATCATTAACATAGGTGATGATTTTTAAAAATTATGATTATAGATGATGACAATGACGACGATGATGATGTGACAGGGCTTCTTCCTCCTCCTACTCCTCCCCTCTTCTCCTTCTCATCCTTCTCCTTTTCTTCCTCTCCTCACTCTTCTCACCCTCCTAGCCATCCTCCTTTACCTCCTCCTCTCCCTTCTCTACTTCATTTTCCCTCCTCTTTTACCTCCTCTCTCCTCTTTCTCCTTTTCCGTTTCCTTCCGCCTTTCACTCCTCTTCCTCCGCCTCATCTCTTTCCTCTTCCTCTTCCGCCTTTTTTACTTCTCATGCTCGTCCTCTTCATCCTCCTTTTCTTCTTCCTCCTCTCCGTCTTCCTCTTCCTCCTCCTATTCCTCTTCTCTCTCTCTTAATCTTCCTTTTCCATTTCTTCCTCATTGTCCTCTGATTGTCCATGTGAATGGGTGTTTTAGTGAGGCCACTGATGAGACAGACTGTCGATTGGTGTCCAGTGCAACATTAGACATATCCAGGGTGGTCATTGTCCAACAGCTGGACAGTCGGCTGGCCATTGCCGGCATCTTGCAGGACGCTGGCGCTACAAAAAGAGGTTTTCTTCATTCTATGGTCATTAGATGCAAAAATAAGATGGTGACCTAAATATTCAATAGACTGAATAGACTACCTAATTAGTAGACTTATTTATTGGATGGGAACTATATATTAATTGACCTAATTAGTACATGAACTAATTAGTATGTGGGATAATTAAGTAGATTGGCTAATTAAATAGATGAAATAAATAAAATTATAAATGGGGTAATGGGATGAGTAATATGTGTAGGCACCTGAAATACATACATGTAGAGGAGTTTATGAGTAGCGACTCGATGGACACGCCAGTGAGCACCCACACACACGTATTCACCCAGGCCAAATTTGTTGTACACTAGTCCAATTGCTTAGAGCAGTCTCATTGTAACGCAGTGAGTACGGGTTTGATCCTCTGAGATGGTTACTGTGTATGGACCTTGAACAAGTCCTTCACTCACAATTGCTCAGCACCATCGATTAATGCTTGGTTGTTAGATAGTGGCGCTTAACAAATGCGTAATGATGATGATGATTATGACAATAATAATATTGGGGTTTTCAGCACATTCCCATCAGTCCAACGCTTTAACGCCATTGCCTTCTGCAGATCTTGACGAGTTCTTGCCATTCTAGAATGGTTTAAATTGTATTCTCCGGATAATTTTTGAATTCTTGGTGGATCTGAGCTAACTCGGGGAAAGTAGTAGTAGTAGCAGTAACAGGTAGTAATACCAGTGGTAGTAACAATTTTAAAGAAACTATAGGGCTATTTAATTATAATCTCCCTTTTCTTCTAATGGCTTTTGAGGGCCGACGGAAAGAGAGCGGTTGACCTCACCCTTATTTTGTGGCATGCTGGTCGCTGCCTTATCTGGGATGCGGCCGTGACTGATACCTTGACCGCTTCTCGGGTGGTGGCTGTGGTGGCCGAAAAGGCGGCGGCTCGCAAACACCGTCAAATAGCCTACTGACAACTGTCTGGTGCCAGTCTGTTCTAGTGCCCGGAGTCAGTCGCTAAGGAGTTACCGACTGACTTGATAGGTTAGCGACTGACTTAGCGACTCAGTCGACTAAGTCGCATGCCTATCGACTGACTAAGTCGCTTAGACTTATCGACTGACTTAGCGACTTGCTATCGACTTTCTCATGTAATCAGGTATGTCTATTAGACATACTTAATTACTTAACAATATAATGCATTTTACCGCATACTGTACTGACCGTACCATCATTTCCGTGGGCATTAGATGGAACCCATATGGGCTCTATACGGGTCCAGTATGGACTCCGCTCCATGTGGGCATGCTGACAGGGGACAGACCGATGATTGTGAAATTAAAGGTTTTTAATATGAATTCGTGAAATTGAGCGCTTGATAAATAAAATGAAGCGAGGATTTATGGCAGTACCGATCTTACATCCAACCAGTTGGCAGAAATTTTCTGCTGATGCGTGCCTCTTTACAGGCAGTAGGGCCTAGCAGAGAACTAGATTCATGTACTCCGGCACTTTAATATTCCGTGTGAAAATTGTAGAAAAAGACTGGAGGGTTAGACTTCGATCCATGTGGAGTTGAATATTTTATTCGTATTTTGCAAACTGATGTTAGCGAAATTTGAAAGCAGCAGATTTCAATGCTAGCAGCTTAATTTGTGTAATGAAGACCTAAATGTGGTGGTCCCAAGAAAGACCAGGGAGTTGAACCCCCTAATCCCCCGACAATTCTCACCCTGCTTATTCCCCCTCTTCGTTATTATCAACACCATTTTCGTAATAGAATGCATAAATTCACATTACCAAAAAGACAATAATAACTATTTCCCTGCATTCTCTTTAAGAACTCTTACTAATAGCTCTAGCAAACTCTCTTAGCCTATAATGTACCAAGTTACGGAGTGTCAGCTTATTTTCCTCAACAAACGAATATTTTATTATAGGCCTGTTGTATTGTATTGTATTGTATTGTATTGTATTGTAAGTGTTGCTCATGTCCTGCTGCTCATGTCTTCGTCAAACCGAAACTTGGAAACCGCGATTAAAACAAGAAGCAAAATATTTAGTGAACGAAGTCGCTAGCAGTCGATAGCTTAGCGACTGGTTTCGACTTGAGGGCTTGGCGGCGGATGGCGGCGGCGCCGGGGACTAGTCTGTTCCTGTTGCTCTTGGCACCCTGGGCCAATTAACCAAAGGGTTTGGCCATTGCCGTCTTAAGGCATGGGCATGCTGGGCAGTCGCCAGGGGCGCACTATTCTAGGGACCTCAAACGCCCAAAGACCAAAAAATTAAATTCTTAAACATTCCTTGTGTTATAAATCGCTTCAGATACAGCTTTTGCCAGTCTCATTTGTAATTAGATTTTATTCTTCGAACCTTAGAAGATGAGTTTGAGGCGTTACCCTGCTTGAGCTGTTCCGTGAATTGGTACTGTAATACCAATGGTTTGCATCTTTGCAGAAACTAAAATTCATCAACTGTATGTGTAGCGCATTAATTTGCAGCGTCTATAGGTTTTTGTGTTTGCAAAGCAATTGGCTCAAGGTATTAAAGGCTGTTGGTCAGTCAGTGGTGATTATTACACCGTCATCACGCAGGAGCCATCTGATATGAAATACGGTTTTATAGATTATCAGTACCAGTAGCCTACATCTTAGAGAAGCAACAGTCATGCAAAAACAGCTTTGATATAAAAGCCTGGGAAATTGGTACAAAACCTTATCCCACCGTATATCTTCATCTGAATACGACAGCACCATTAAGATAAGAAAATAAAACTAGGGCAAATGTTAAAAAACAGGCTAAGCAGAGCAAAGGATGCACGCATAGAAAGTACCAATAAATCTAAGGTTTAATTTTATATATCATTTAAATTTTATCCCCTTTAGTGGCAGGCAGTGGCGGCGCTACCATGGGTCGCGGCAGGTCATTTGACCTGGCAATTTTACTCTTGAGCTGCCTTGTGACCTGCCTATTTTGCTCTTGACCTTTAAAGATTAGTAAAGTAACTAAAGTTTAACGTTTTAATTGCTGAATTGTTTCAAATTTGAATATGCTACAACAATTAGGCTATAAGCGTTCAATAATAATTTTATTCGCTTTATATATTTAAGTTATGATGCGTGATGCGTCCAACTCAAACATTAGTTTCTTCGACCTGCTGAATAACTCCCATGACCCTGACGCGACCTGCTGAAATTGTATAGCTGGCGCCGCCACTGGAAGCAGGGCCCAGTGCATTGCTTTGCCCAGGGCCTACAATGCTGTTAAGACGGCATTGGGTTTGACCTTCCTTTCTGCTCTTGGACAGAATGTCAGCACTGCGAAACCACCTTTTTTATTCCAACGCCTTCATGCGGTAACGATGCAGCGTTTTAACGCGCTGAGTCGCTGACCTTTAGGGATACTTTCACCAACTTAGACCTCGATGAATAAGGTCCATTCCAGACAATTCTATGCGTCTAAATAATGTTGAGTCCGTGATGGATCATTTTACCTTGGGGCATAAAAGTATTTTAAACATTTATAAAAATAATATTAATAATAAAAGAGCCTTTGAAAGGTTCTTTAACGGCGCTATATAATTTCATGATGCTTGTGGATACATGTACCTGTTGGTAGAGCATTATTACTGATTAGTAATGACTTGGATTGGGCGTTGAAGCTTTTAAGTAGAGCCGCTGTGCAATAACTACAGCGTGTGTCGTAAAAACACGGGTGTCATGTCGTGTTGACCGGAGGTCTTGACGTGAGCTATTATCTGTAATTCTCGTTGACATCGGAACACAGTGTGTGACGTGAAATTGTGACCGTCGGTCATTTTCTGTCTCCCAGGTGTGATCGATCACAACGTCTCGCAGTTCTGGACGGCGTTCTCTGCGCTGTTTCCCTGCTACGTCGAGACGCGATCGCTGTCGTTTGATTTCTGTCGACAGGAAACCAGCGTCGTGCGGGGGACCAGTCAACGGTCGCAATTTATCGCTTGACATTAGTTGTTAATGGTGACAAGGCAGGGCGCCAACGTAGGCTATTAGGGTCTGTGCACAGACTGTGAGTCATATAGGGACTGTTGCGTTTGAGGTCACGTGACTGTATTCTGAACCAATTAATGCCCATGTTATAATCCTGCATTTATAAAGCGCCACTACGGAATGACTGAGCACCAATTTGTGAGTTAAGGAGTTCGTATTAAACAGTCTCAGATGCCATATGCTGCGTAATCGTAAACTCAAGACTTCTAAAGCGCCACGTGAAAGCCAAGCAGGACACCAGCTTATTCACCTCGTTTTACTAGTAGAGTGCCATTCCCCATGTTGTAGAGTAGGTCCAAGGGACAGTGGGAGTATGACCTTTCATTTGATTTCTGAATGGCAGCCACTAACTTTGTAACGTATTGAAGGTAATCAAAATCATGGAACTACATGTAGATGAGCTTAGAAAGAAAGAGTATAAAATCCTGATGACTAGAAAGGGTTGTCTAAAGCGAGGACATTTCGACAACCCCAGACAGCAAGATGAAATCGCAAAAGTTATATATACGTGTAAAATGTAAATGTAGACGTTTTAGAAATCAGATTATTTGCAAGTATTCTCAAAATGGCGGTTTCTTGCTTCTTTACGACTTGATTTAAAGAAATTTGATGTACCGGTATGCATTTCTTTTCTTAATGACAATAAAGTGTGGCTTAAACCAGTGAATATGTAAGATTTGGCTGACATTTCCTTTCGTTCATTTAATCAAGACAGAAACGAAGACTTAAAGTTACGAAGGAAGAGATATGTCCAGATTTCTGAGGCGTGCGAAAGTTCGTCTGGATATTGCGACGATGTGTTGAACATCAAGAAAGTTGATACGCGTCAGGACAACGATAGCCTCAGACCCTGCTGCAGTTTCTATAATGTCATCATACATCCATGTGCATCAGGTGGATTCCACATGGGATCTAAACGGCTCCAGTTTGGGACGAGAGTCCGGTATGGGCTCCATGAGGGATGCTGGGTGCGCTGCTGATTATAATTGCGTCCTAACTGACCGGTTTCAATGTTGAGCTCGAAATAACACACCAGCGTACCCTCATGGAGTCCATATGGGGCCCGTATTAATAGAGCCCGTATGGGTCCCATCGGATCTCCATGGAAATGCTGACACAAACACCTGTATATGAACTGTCATTACCATTGTGTAATCGGATGAGTCTTTCGGACTTCATAACTTACACCGATTTCTCAATTCACCCTTTCACTTCTGAGTTGCCAGATGAATTCAGTAATTCGCCCTGTGCATTTTTATTTGCAAAAAATTGGCAATGTTTTTCTGAGGACCAACAATTTGCCAAATATCTCCCACGAGTCATTCGGATTCGTCAAATGTCACTGTGTCTTCTGATGAAAAAGGTCAATAGAGTAATTCACCCTTTGTTTCATTTGGACATGGCTTTTGGATTCTATTCGCCGTATTTCCTCAGATAAGTCATTTTGCATTATAACCATTTCGCTCTACGCCTTCTGGCCAGCCATTAAGGTTCAGTAGGCCTAAATCGCCTGTCGAGCCATCTGAGTTGAGAAATTCGCCCTATGCTATGCCTTGGATTGCTTCTATCGTGCAATTCGGATTCTATACCTTACGCTAAACATGTGCCATGTTCATCCTTTTGATGCTGCTCTCAATCCTACTCCCGGACGCAACGTTGTAGCGACTGAACGCGGCCCCTGGTTCGTGAACTCCACGCCAGATGAGACCAAGAAACGTGGCACGAAACTGCGGTCCTGTAACGAGGTAGAGAAATACGTTGCAGGCATAGTGCGACAGACAGACCTCCTCGACGATCTTCCTCACGGTGAAGTAGACGAGAAACCGTTGCCAGACGGGATCTCGCGAGATCTCGTCGTCCGTTAGGGACGCGTCGCCTTCTGGGAACTGAGAATGCAGGACGTAGACGAGAGTCGCCGGAAGTGTCGTGGCAATGACGTAGAAGGAGACGGAAAGGAGCATGACGGTTGTGGCGGCCGAAGTTGTGGCGCTGGAGATGCTGTTCGTCCCTCTGGAATCCCTCGACGACTTCAGCGGAACTAGGACGACGCCCTTTCGCGACATCTTACGGACCTCGACGATGACGAGAATGTTGAAGACGAGAATGACAAGCGGAACGGCGAGGAACATCGCCATTTCCGTTACCCAGGTCCAGACGTTCCACAGCGAGAAGTTGCCACCGTCCGCCACCTCCGGACGTACCTCGCACTCTCCGATTGCCGGGTTGAATCGCCAGAAGTACGCCTGGATGGCACACAGCGTAACGCAGACGACCACGAGGAATATGACAATCTTGACCGCTCTTGCCTCGGTGCAGTACTTCTCCTTGGCGAACGGATGGCAGACGGCGATGAATCGTTCGACCGTGAAGCAGAGTACCAGCGCAGGCGAGAGATACTGGAAAACGAGTATCAACAGGAAGTATCCTTCGCAGACGACCGGGTACTCGAGAGTCCGCAGAAGCCAGGCGTACTTGAGCTCCTGGAGACTGTGCAGAACGAGAAAGAGCATGTCGGACACGCACAGCGAAGTCAGGTAGAAAGCGGAAGAGTTGTTGCGGCGCATGCGCCGTTGCGACCAGACGATCGCTGACAATAGGTTGCCAAGGAGACCAACGACGTACCACAATGGCGTCAGCGTTCGGTCAACGTAGACGGCCGTTGGACTGTGAGACGAGAGGATCATCCAACTGCTACGCACGATCACCACCGACTCAGAGTCATTGTTGTCGTTTGCCTCCGCCAGAAGTGACGTCACGTTGACGTAGACCTTCAAGGAGTTCGCATTGACGGCCATCTTTAAAGTAGACCTGCACAGACATTAAAAAAATTCTTGTTTTTTCAATTCTCTGTTGCAATTGTTACGCGCGCAAGATAAGTAAATCTGATGTTGATGCGCGCAATGTGTGCGCCAACATCTTGTCCGGATTATTACACGGAGGCATCTCGGCAACTTCAAAACCTCAATCGATCGATTACAGAGCCAGCGCGTTACTGAATAGGCCTCAACCTAACCATGGAGACCACCTGTTATACAAGCATCATTGCCTGACTCACCTGTCAGGCAAATTTCATCTTCATCTTCTTCCAGTGGGGGCGCCAGGATTTCAGGTTTGGGGGGGCTGAAGCCCTAAGCTCTTCCCTTTCTCCCTTCCTCCTTTGTAAGCATTGCAAAGCTTCAGAGGTTTCCAGCGTTTTGTTTGGGAGGGGCTGAGCCACAGTTTGGAGGGGCTAAGCACCCCCTAGCCCACCCCTGGCGCCGCCACTGTCTTCTTCACCCAACTCTAAATGAATTTCGGCTTTGACAGAATTCATTCATGTCTTTATTGCTTATCGTACAAATGTCGGCATTCATATCAAATCATGTCAACGACAGGCGCTATATACATGCACACATTCATAGGGCCTACATACACATTATACACCTACATGCATGTATACATACAAGCATATATACATACATGCGTAAATAATTCTGCATACATAGGTCTACATACATAATATGCATAGGCGCCGATTTTTACTTTTGTCTCTGGGTGCATGGGTCTTTCCTCACTTTCCCCTACCATTTCCGACCCCTTTCCCTAAATGATGGCAACTATAGTTCATTGCTGCTTGTGAAGAAGACACAAGTGGAGTGTTTTTTACATGTGAAACGTATTGCACCAAACACTGCAGCGTTCGATAAAATCGTTAGCACTTGTATAGGCGTATAAGCTCAGTTCTGCGTACAGGCTTTTGTGAACATGTAGGACTGCAATGTGGCTAAGTCGTTCCTGCGTTATGGTAAACCTAGTATATGTTTTCAGTGTATACGAAGGGTTGAGAATGACCGCTTAATACGTGCACGTTGTGACAGGCATTGGCAGTGCTAAGCATAAGAGCTTAGCTAGTTCTGGTAAGAGTTCTGACAGTTTAATCATGTCTTGTCCTGAGGCACGAAAGACATTGAAAGCATCATGAAATGAAGCTGGTGTATTATTGCGCTGTCTATATCAATCTCGCGAAACATATCACGATGCAGTCTTAGCCGATCAACGTCTAGGTCGTCCTTGTAAATATTGACGATACTTTCACCATTCGACTGTCCTATAATGAACTTCTCAAACTCTGTCATCTGCTCAAAACCCTTAGATGGGAATCTGTTTTCTAGGCCAGATGTCAGCGTCTCGATGACCTTGAAATAGCTCCGTCTGTACAACTCGGCCACAGATGTGAAATTGTGCTGAGTTGTGGGATTTTCATTCCCCCGTCGAGGGAGTTTCCTTGGTCGCTGATGTTTAGGTTCGTTCACTTTCAACAAGCGAACTCCTTCTGAGACATCTGACTAGAAACATCAACCTTCAGCTGATCAGGTTTCATCTGTGTTTGGTTCAGGTCGAGGTCATGTCTCTGTGTGTTTGTGGAGACGTCTCAGCTCGTGAAAGAACTTTGTAGCCTACATCAGACGCAGTGGAAAGCAATTGTCGAACTCTAGACATTGTTGCAGAAGTCCGCTTGCATTGGCGAACTCAGATAATTCATCGAGGAACTGCAAGAGACTGGAATAGTTGTCGATAATTTGAATTTAAGGTCCGAATTCTTCTGGATGCGACGCACCTACTGAACTTCTTCTGTGGCTCCAAAAGAGTTGGCTCCTATGCATATGTGCATATGTAACTATAGGGTTCAAACCTTCCAGGTACTTTGTAGTGCTGAACTGCTGATGTGGATATTCAGTTGAATTATCCAAGGCATCGCTACTTTCCCGTAATACATAAATACATACTTAGTCTGGGGCATGGTAGCCGGGTCGTACTAGAATGTTCCGCTTCTAATGCGGAGTACTATGGGTCCAGGTCTCCCATCCTCAGACGGTTAGGCCGACTGTGTAGAGACCTCGAACAAATCCTTCACCTCGCAGATCAATTGAGATTTACTAGCAGCAGCAGCAGCAGCAGCAGCAACAACAATAATAATAATAATAATAATAATAATAATAATAATAATAATAATAATAATAATAATAATAATAATAATAATAATAATAATAATAATAATAATAATAGCAGCTTCCTACATTACTCACGCGGCCGGCTCAGTTGGACCGGCATCAGCTCAGGCGGCCAACCGTAAAAAACAGAAGTGTCAGGGCCTCCCTGCATCGCACATGTTCCAGCCGGTGGCCATCGAGACCTTGGGGCCGATGAACCCTTCAGCCTCAGATTTTGTCAGCGATATAGGCAGTCGAATTTCTTCCATCAGTGGCGACAGACGCGAATGAACTTTTCTTTTTCAGCGTTTGTCCATTTGTATCCAACGCTATAATTCGGTTGCATTTAAAGGCACTTTTCCCACGCTTTCCCCCGAAGACGAGGCCTGACCCTCCAGACACTATCTCTGCTCCTAAATAACAATAATTTTTTCCAAATCCTGAGGGATCCTTGATACCTCGG
This sequence comes from Allolobophora icterica, assembly GCA_963556255.1. Classification (NCBI taxonomy): domain Eukaryota; kingdom Metazoa; phylum Annelida; class Clitellata; order Crassiclitellata; family Lumbricidae; genus Allolobophora; species Allolobophora icterica. The sequence goes on along the minus strand of OY744611.1, from coordinate 4,603,758 downwards.
GTAAAAAATAATAATAATGATAATAATATACAAATACGTCAATACTTTTGGGGTGTCACAGTGGCCTATTGGTTAGAGCGAGCGGCTTGTAACGCGAAGAGTATGGGTTCGAGCCTCGTCCGAAACAGTTACTGTTAAGATCAAGTTCTTGAGCAAGTCCTTCACTCACAATTAGGGTATGCGGACGTTTGGTCAAAGGACGGTTGGTCAACGGACGGTTGATCACGGACGATTGGTCAATGGACGATTGGTCAAGCGGACTGTTCGTCAAGAGGACTGTTGATCAAGGGTCCTTTCGTCAAGAGGACGGTTGATCAAAAAGTCTTCATTGCTGTGCATGTAAAGATGCCTGGTTTTGTAATGGCTTAATTGGTCTGTCTATGGATAATTAGTGGTCGTCCATTTCAAAGGGTTATCGTATATCTGTGCCAGTGCAGTTGTTTGTACCGATAACAGAACTGACATGTTTTAAAAGCGTCTAAAATTCACGTATATCGTATCACTCCATATTTGTTTATTTGTGTATGGCTAAGCTTTTGCGAAGTTTTCATTGCTGTGCATGTAAAGATGCCTGGTTTTGTAATGGCTTAATTGGTCGGTCCCTAGTCTGTCGTCGATTTCTCTTATCAGTGGTTTGTGCTGATAAGAGAACTGGCATATTTTAAAAGCGTCTCTAATATCGAAAATTTAAATTTTTGATCAACCGTCCTCTTGACGAAAGGACCCTTGATCAACAGTCCCCTTGACGAACAGTCCGCTTGACCAATCGTCCGTTGACCAATCGTCCGTGACCAACCGTCCGTTGACCAATCGTCCGTTGACCAAACGTCCTAGAACCACAATTAGTCGCTCAGCGCTATCGACGTTCTGTCGTATGGACTTCTGAACTTTGGACGGAGAGCAATATCAAACACAGTTGTATCGTATTTGAAGGATTCCAAAATGTGCTTTATGAAGGCCTACATACAATACATATATACATGCTTAATGCACACATTCATACATACGTAACTAACGTGCATATATTTGCATTCGTGATTTTATATATATATATATATATATATATAATTATGCATTATATGTTCTTACTTACAATGTGAGCTCGTTAAAGTGATGTGCTTGAGAGGCTCTAGAGTCTCATAATAATAGGACGTTGTCTAGTTGCGATGAAATTATCTGAATTAAGCTCAGCTAAATTTCATAACACAGTCATCGGCTACGTTTAGGCCTACCAGGATTCGTGCTACAACATCGTGCATTATGAGCAGCTTCCTGTGTATGCCTACTTATACGCCAAACATCATCAAAACTCTATTTGATTGATTTTTCGAACAGGTATTAGCAGATATAATTTCACGCCAATAGGCAATCAGACATTAAATCCACGGATTTACTACCAAAATAGGTGTAGCACATTATAGTTACGACAGCGAGAAACGGCCGCCCGTCACTCATCTCTCGTCTGTGGGGATTTGAAGTCTCTTGCATCACGCAATGGATTGTTTAAAGACTGTTTCAACGTCTGATACCTTTTCGGATTATCTGGCATTGGCCCTCATCCATAGGCGTATTTTTAGAGGTAGCCTTACAGAAGGTGACCGTACTTCACGTTTTGGACCGTATCCAATCACACAGTGTCAAATCTCTCCGGATGACCTAAACTCCTATTTGCTGCTATTTCAACAGATTCCACCTACATCCCTCCCAATCTAAAATACTCTGCTTATTCAAATATTCCACTCTTGACTGATTGTGAAACTTTCTACCGGCTTGAGAACCTGTTTCCGTCGAGTCCTTGCACCAATCCTCTGCTCCCCACTCACTCATCGTATAAGCAGATCAATAGGCCTAGCCCTTACTCATTATATCAAATTAGCGGAAAATCGTCTTGATTAACCCAATCTCAAAGACCGCCATCCTTCCTGTCCTAATGATTTTAGGCCTATCTCAGTACTTCCAGTTCTCTTCAGATTAGTTCAACGTGTTATTGTCCGCAGATATCTATACCCTGCCTTCGACTCTCCCCTTTTTCGTGATTTATTGAAGGGCCAATTCGCATTTAGACCCTCTGAATCAACAACCGCTGCCATAACTGTACTTCTTAAACAGATCTCCAACCTACTAAAATCTAATGATTATGTCGTAGTAATTTCAACTGACTTGTCTAAAGCATTTCACACTGTCCGCCACTCCACACTTTTTCAGAAAATAGGCACCCTTGATATCCCAAATGAAATCTACATGTAGGCTATAACTGGCGTCACCATTACTTTCGAAACAGGAGTCATATCACAAAGCATACGGGAATAACCTCAGAACAAAAACCATTAACAGAACTGTTTAATCTCTTTCGTTGACTGTTCTGCGATCGGCCCTGTACTCTTTGCCACAAATTCCTCAGACCTCCACTCAAGACATCCTTTTGGTTTCATTACTAAATTCGCTGATGATACCTATCTTATTATTGGCTCCTCTCATATAGATACCGCTCAGGAAGAATTCGCCCATATCTCCTTCTAGGCTAATAGTACTAATAACCTTCGCCTAAACCCCCACAAAGCAAGTGAAGTAATAATTTAGCTAGAGGAAAAGTAGGCCTACACCCCTCTATTCCCCCAATCATTACAGGAGCAATCCGGGTCACTTCTTTGCGAGTCCTGGGAATAATCTGCTCTTACCTTGGAATGAATGTTCACCTTGATAAAGTTCTGTCTACCTCTTTAGCATCACTCCATGCACTCCGAGTCATCCGACCCCACGGCTTCCACCTCACGTCTTGCAGGCAAGAGCCACCACTATAGCGTATCTGATGCACACGTATGCTTCCCCAGTCTGGTGGGGTTACACCCAAGTAGGAGACAGAGTGAGTGTTGAAAAAGTGCTAAGGAAATGCGACGTTCTGGCCTACTTTTCCCATCTATTCAAAGCGCTTCTGAATTGGCAAAAGAGACAGATGAATGCCTCTTCAAGGCAGCCATTACAAACCCAGACCATGTTCTGCGACCCTATTTTCCACCTGATCGCAATATCCCTCATGCATATGTTCCGGCCAATGGCTCATAATTTCACATTACCTGATAAAATGACAAAAACTTTATATCTGGTATGCTCTGTAAAAACACTTATTAACAATTAACTATTTTAGCACTGTACTGTTTTCTTTTATACGTATACCTTATTTTAAACTCTATTAATCTGTTTAATCTCTTTCATTGACTGTTATCTGATTTATTTTCACTTGCAGTTAATGTCTTTGTAACACTGTGTAATCCCATCGCGTCTGTGTCGACGGGAATCTTTCAATAAACGAATATTTAATTGATTGATCCCCAGTTTTTTTGGGCTGGGTGGATACCCAACTCTTTGGAATTGGATATCGTATCCCCACTCTTTGTAACGGGATACCACATCCCCACTCTTTGGACTGGGACACCATATTGCACTCTTTGGAACGGGATACCATATCCCCACTCTTTGGAATTGGATACCATATCCCCACTCTTTGGAATAGGATACCATATCCCACTCTTTGGAATTGGATATCGTATCCCACCTCTTTATAACGGGATACCATGTCCCACTCTTTGGAGTGGGATACCATATCCCTACTCTTTGGAATAGGATGCCGTATTCTCACTTTTTTCATACTTTCATAAGAAACTTAACGCCAACAAAGTTTAGCACGAAACTGGCAAGTTTCTCCAATGACTGGTCATAATCACATAATATTTCTTCGAACACTAACTGTTGCGCGAAAGTAGAGGCGGATTTAACAATCTGCCGCCCTAGGACATGTTTTTGCCGCCTTAATCTTTTTTGTTCCGAGGCTTTAGCCTTTTCTTTATTGCTAAGGAAACACCAGACAATTCAAAAGACACAAATAAGAACAGCACAATTTCAAACTATCTAAACATGAAATATTGCCATTAATATCATAATTACATTGTATGTTTATTTATTTTCACTGTTTTTCGTTTGCCATCAGATTTCTACTACTAAAGGATTGAGGAATGAGTTGGCGCAAGGTCGCGTAGTAATCTAGTACTTACCAGAGTCTATTATGCATGGGCGCCCGCAGGAATTTTGGCAGGGGAGGTCAGTCACGGCTGGGAGAGTTAGTTGTGTAATATATAAATATTTATACACTATATATATCTTTTCAGCATTCAAAGACACATAACACTGTGTTTCCTTTTCATGTTGGCCTAAACCTTTCACGTACAGTGGTCTGCACTACATACCGCCAAAGAAAATAATTTTAGCAATACAGAAGAAATGAATCCATACTAGCGCACACTTCAGTTAAATAAATTTAGGCCAATAATACAATCTCATTTCTGAAGTTTGGACTCTGCAAGAGTGTAATTATACTCAGAGGCACGGGAAGTGTTTAAAAGTTGTGTGAGCCAACCTAAGCCAAGTTACCCAAGTAAGCCGCATACAGACCTAATTAAGGTGCATAAAATTTCCATTATATCCGATAGGCCCTATAATCTATAGGCCTAACTATATTTTTTGTCATTTTTGTCATTTTCTACAACCACTGAAAAAGTGTAAGCCCTCTGGCACACCTTTCACTTCCACTTGCTGGGGCGTCCTCAGCAGGCGCATCTGAATCTACCAAAGCACACTGCACACCCTGGACCCACCCACCTACAAGACACTCCAATTAAATCCTACCCCTCCGCTGCTCATCCGCCCTAACACTTCGCCCTTCTGTCACCTCATCGCTAAAATTTACAAATCGCTTTATAGCCATAGCTGTTCTGCTTCTCTTGAATAAATTTAAACTCTCACCGGAATTACGACAAATATCAGATCCTTCCTACGAACTCACCAAAACCTTACCTCTTGTCATCTCTCCACATGGCTTTCACTCAAAACATAAAACACTGCTATTTCACAAACCTTAATCCTCCTCTTCCACTTACTGCTTCAATTCTAAACTTCATCCACCGTAGCCGTCTGACTGCCTGCCAGGTCTGCCTGACCCCTTTGCACTTTGACCCCCTACCTATGGATTTTGTTTGACTGAGCGCCTGTGAATAATCTGGTTTCTGCGACCTATAGCTTTTGTGGGCATTGAAGTACCGGTAATCGCGAGATTACGATTGCGATTACAAGTAAAAACTGGCAATTAGCCTACAAGTAAAAACTGCGAACAAAACGGATTTTTTTGTGTGGAAGAAAGTAAAATTTAAAGGAATATGGCCATCTATAATCCTGTTTGTCATTTTTTCTGATGCTCAGATTTAGGCGAATTGTTTATAAATTCTATCTCGACTCTCAACAGTTTAGTTGTACTTACCATCATATCTTCCAGCTGGTGACTTGGAAAACGACAGATACGTTTAAATTACATTAATTGCGGTCCACTGGATATTATCAATTTTATTAATTTAAAAGTTAGTTACAATCCTCTGTATTCTCGAATCGGGCCTACAATGATGGGATCTCGAAATGAACTGACCTAGTCTCTCTTTCTCCTCCCAATCTGAAAGCCCATAAATAAATATTATATATATATATTTATATGCAGTCAACAAAAGTCTTGCATATATATATATATATATAATTATATATTAAAACTGTTTTAATAATTAGTTGTCCTGTGTATTATCTCTATATCCAAGTCCAGCCACTCTCTCTTCAGTCTTTTAGGATGATATATTGCGCGTGTCACCATCCTCCGCCTTTGAACCATGCAAAGAGAAACCCAAGCTATCTCTCAACAGCCAACATCTGTTTAACCTTTCAGACTGAGAGAGTATACGGTTTCCAGTCTCCATGTAAATGTACGCGATTTTCTATAGCGACCATATATGGCCTCGATCCTGCTCGTTTTTCAATGAATTGATCGGGTGAGATCCTTCACCACCGCTTGCCCATTTGAATGGGTGCCACGCCATTTAAGGTCCCCGTGTTGGGACCGTGCTAGCCCGAGATTTAAATCTCTGAAATAAGCCACCTTCGGAATGCGAACCGCGATCCGCATGCGCTCTAACACAGAGTCGCATGAGATGCGCAGCCAACGCTCTTACCGATGTAGCTAACTGGGCCAGTTGCATAGTTCTCTGGGCAGTCGCCTTAGCTTTCTGACCCTAAGGTCAGGGCTGGCATTGCCCGGCTCTAGGTAGGTTCCATTATTGTGTTATTTCTATTAATTCTTTAGTGCATCAAGTCTGGGGTTTCTCGTCAACCCCCAGCACTTGCTGTTGCTTTCAAACTCAGAGTAAGGTTTTCAGTATCCGTGATTCTCTTGGCAGTCACATCATGATTTCCAGGGGGGGTCACGGACCCCCCTTGACCTATGCTGTGGGCGCCCATGCTATTATGTCTAAACTTCACTGCGTCCTGTCGTCAGAACGAAGCTTCCACCATCAGAAATAAAACGTCTTTTCTAATATCCATGCCTAGAGATTCTGACATAGTCGCGTTCATTTTTATATAGCGCACGCTGTTTATTCCATCTTCTGTTGCAGCGGAAATCTGTCGTTCATCGCAGCAGGATATCGTCTGCCGGATGTCAAGGCATTGTTGCCTTGTCATCATCGATCTGAGATTTCGTCCGCATGGCGTCTCTTATTGTGTGCGGTATCTACAGCGCAATCGTTGCTCACTGGTCCTACGCCATGCAGGAGACTGTTTGCTGTGACGATTGCTTCAGCGCCTTTTGTTTAAACCAAAGATTATGTGAGGAAGGCGTAAACAGCGTCGCCGCCGCTAGGCGTCTGTAATTGTGTGATATCTTGCGGAATAGTTGCTCTGTCGTTGTGACGTCGGTGTCAATCGAGTGTTTGCGTAAAATGATTACTTCGCGTTTGTTGTTCAAATGAAGGCGACGCCATCTTGAGATTATTGTTCAGTATTGTGGAAGTTTCCTCGAAGTTTGCGTTGATTGTGTGAATTAGACCCGAATCACGCAGAGCGAAAGGTTCTTGAACGCTGGAGTAGACATTTTTAAAAATTGGGGTGTCTGCTGCAGTGAACGTTGAACGTTGGAGTATTCACGTTTTAAGAATAGGGGCATCTGCAGCAGTGAACGTTAAACCATCTTCAACGTTGCAGTGTTCACTTTTAAAAATTAGGGGCATCTGCAGCAGTGAATGTTAAACCATCTTCAACGTTGCAGTGTTCACTTTTAAAAATTAGGGGCATCTGCAGCAGTGAACGTTAAACCATCTTCAACGTTGCAGTGTTCACTTTTAAAAATTAGGGGCATCTGCAGCAGTGAATGTTAAACCATCTTCAACGTTGCAGTGTTCACTTTTAAAAATTAGGGGCATCTGCAGCAGTGAACGTTAAACCATCTTCAACGTTGCAGTGTTCACTTTTAAAAATTAGAGGCATCTGCAGCAGTGAACGTTAAGCCATCTTCAACGTTGCAGTGTTCACTTTTTAAAATTGGGCGCATCTGCAGCAGTGAACGTTGAATATCTTGAACTTTTGCAGTGTCTACTTTTAAAACTTAGGGGCGTCTGCAGCGATGTAAACGCTACAATCGGCTGTTGTAAAGTATTTAGGTTAGGGTCAAAGAATTATTTAGAAATTTGTCACCGCCACTCCTCAACCATAGTATGATACCGTGGGCAAATAGCGGCGCTATGGAAGTTATTAGATTGGATGTTTATGTCCCCAAATATTAGGATGTTTTTAAATTGAAAGAAATCTGTAAAACATTAAATGATAATTTTGGAAATATATGGTGACCCGTCAATTCATGGAGTGTCGCCAAGACCAAGAAAGACATATCGCGCCGTCGGCCGTTTTTAAAGACACAATGTTACAGAAATATCCTAGATACTCGCAAAAATGTAATTACTTGGAAACAAATTTGATCTCAAGCTTTCATAACAGTTTTCTTAGGAAATCCTACATGTATAAACAGAAATACTCGTGACGGTTTTATCCGTCGAAGTTACCCAACGAGAGGGAAGGAGAAATTATGTAGGCCTACATGTATTCGAATAATTAAAGGCGCCAATGGTTTGGTTCTACGTGCATGAGAGGGCCGGCCATTGCAGCGGTGACTTGTCCTGCAGCTATTTAAGTATTGTTTTCTTAGACGAACCACACAGTTCGTAATGAACTCTTGAGAATTATTCAGGCGATTTTTCTTCCGATTATGCAATATGCAGTCTATTTGATTTCTTTCTCTCGGCAGTCTTCGGAATAGAGAAACGAACGCAGCAGTCTTAGGTCATTACTAAGCAAAGGTATTTCAATTGGATTGGATTTATAACAGGGAAAGAGTAAGAGAGACTCCTCTCTCCTCTCTCTATCTGTCTCTCTCTGTCTGTCTGTCTCTCTCCTCTCTCTCTGTGTGTCTCTCTCTGTGTCTGCTCCAGTCTGTCTGTCTGTCTGTCTGTCTGTCGGACAGACAGACAGACAGACAGACAGCTACACCAATATACAAAAAGAAAACTGCCTGACCACAAGGAAAACAGATACAGCAACAAAGAGAGAGAGAGAAAGACAGAGACAGAGAGAGACACTCAACTGACGAAGATGCAGACAGACAGCCTGCGGTGGAAAATCCGAGCGGAAGGCTATTCGTCGTTCGTGACCAGAATTCTTCATCAACGGTTCTGTAGTGCGAGAGAAGAAATCCGAGATATCGAGAAGAGTGTTGAAAGCACGTACATCGACACGATTCTGTCTGTCTGTCTGTCTGTCTCTCTTTCTCTGTCTGTCTGTCTGTCTGTCTGTCTCTATCTCTCTCTCTCTCTCTCTCTCTCTCTCTCTCTCTCTCTCTCTCTCTCTCTCTCTCTCTCTCTCTCTCTCTCTCTCTCTCTCTCTCTCGCTCTCTCTCTCTCTCTCTGTCCGTCTGTCTCTCTCCTCTCTCTCTATCTGTCTCCGTCTCTCTTCTCTCTCTGTCTCTCTCTGTGTCTCTGTTCCAGTCTGTCTGTCTGTATGTCTGTCTGTCTGTATGTCTATATGTCTGTCTGTCCGTCTGTCTGTCTGTCTATCCGTCCGTCCGTCTGTCTGTCTGTCTGTCTGTCTGTCTGTCTGTCTGTCTGTCTGTCTGCCTATCTGTCTATCATTTCGTCCATCCGCACTGCCTCCCGTGTAATTGCCAACTGATTCGATCGCTCATTATTTCCTTGCTTAGTCCTTCATTCGTTCATCACTGAACTGACACGTTCTTTCGATCGTTCTTGCACTTAGTGTTTTCATTCATTCTAAAATTTATTCAGCGTCATTTCTTCTCGGTCGGTATGTCCGTCTACCTGTCTATGTGTCTGTATATCTCTCTGTCTGTGTGTCTGTCTGTCTGTCTGTCCATCCGTCCGTCTGGCTGTGTATCTGTCTGTCTGTCTGTGTATCTGTCTGTCTGTCTGTGTATCTGTCTGTCTGTGTAAGTAGGTTATAAAGGGGTTATACGACTTCACACTCCCACGCACCACCATCAGCAGGTTCGGCTGAGGGTGGTGCGTGGGGGTGTGAAGTCGTATCACCCCTTACTTCAGTCACGTGACTGAAGTTGTAGCTGTGGAGTGGTACCGCTAGTGACGTCACTGGAGTAGTAGCTCAAGCGTGACGGCAGGCGCAGTGGGCGGAGCCTAAGGTGTGCTCTTCTGTGACAAACTATTTTTATTGGCTAAGGCTTTGGTCATTCTATTTAATTGGCAAGTGCACATTTAAGCTATGACCAATATACTAAACTGGTTATTCCAATGTCATACTCCATAAAGAGAATATTTACATGTGACAATTCTTGCTGATTGCGCACTGAATTTGAATCACGTCCACGCAATTCATTGATTTCATAGCAGCGCAATTATATTTCTTTAGCGCTATATTTTTATCTTCCAATTTTAAACACTTTAAGAACAGATTCTTTTAATAATATTTCTTTTGCATCAAATATTTGGATGTACAATTGCATTATTGCAATGATGTATGCATATATGCTCACACCACCCTTCCATCACCCCAACCTTTCCCCAGCGAGGGAGAGGAAGGAGAGGGGAGCTCTTTTGGCATTACAATTACATTATATTTTAAAATTCTAATTTAACTTAAAGGTGTATTTTCAATATATTGAAAGTAAGTATGCAAGTTTACAAATATGGTAGATGTGAATATGTCATAGACTAGGAAAACCGATGCATTCAGCTGTTTGCCAATGTTTATACATTGTGACATTTATTAGACTAGAGACTAAACATTTGTTAAGAAATACCAACCAATAACTAAAAGAGAAGGAAGAACTCTAAAACTGTTAAGTAATGGAAAATGAGGATGTCAGAAAAGGTACATTTTAGTCGAATTCGACATTACAGAAATGTAATTATGGAAATGGGAATCAGATGTGTCAATCTAGTATACTCGGTCGTTTGCATTCAAAATTCGTGTAAACGAATTAAAATTCACACAAGAGTTGTTTCTCTTGCTTAGTCAAAGACGTAAAATCAGCATTATCCCAAGGAGAGGGAGGGAGAGGGAGAGGAGGGAACGTGACATTATATTTTAAATATAATTTAAAAAAACATTGTACGCATGTGTAACATATTTGCACAGCCAATGACATATTTTCAATATGTGAAAAGTTGTGTCTACATACGCAAGTAAGCAAGTCTACAAATATGGTAGGTCTGACTAAACCATTACGCAAAGACTAGGAAAATCGTTGTGTTCGCCTGTATGGCAATGTGTACACTGCCATTTATTAGACTAGTGAGTAAATATTTGCTAAGAAACTGATAAATAAAGAAAAGAAAGAACTCTAAAACCGGTAGGTAAAGAAGAATGGAGATGTCAGAAAAGTCACATCTTAATCGAATTTGACATTATAGAAATGTAGGCCTAATTATGGCTGTGACACTCTGACATACTCAGTCGAGTTTGCATTCAAAATTTATGTAAACTAATTAAAATCCACTGCAGAGTTGTTTCTCTTGCTTAGCTGAAGACGTAAAATCACAACATTTCAATTGCAAACTCATAGGCGACCAAAGTTAGCAAGAGTCCGTAGGCCCCCTATGACAATTTGCGTACGAGCTTAACAGTCCATTAGTTTGCAAGCTACATGACAAAGCGCTCAATCTGCCAAATTGTTCTAACAATCACTTTGATTGCCCGAGGATTTGCAATTATATACCACGACTATGCGTCAGAATTTCAAAGTGGCTGAATCAATTTACCCGTCTGTTAAACGCGCTAACTAACAATTGGCTCGACCAAGCTGACATATACACAGAGGTCTTTGCAATTAAGCTGTATACATACAAGACGCGTCAACTGTATGAATAACAATTACAGACCCTCAGGTGGCAAATATCGGTCTTTCAAAACAAACGAATCAATTGCACTCAAAGGCAGTCATATGAACCAATGTTTATTCTAATGTGTAAATCTACGTGCACTAAAGTGGTCAGCCCTTTGGCAAATTCATTAGAGTTATATCGGCAGGAATAATCAAAACAAACTTGAAACAACTACATTATTATACACCTACACGCCTACGGTATGTATTACAGGTATAAGTCTACATTGGGTCAAGTTCATACGCAAAGGATTTTATTTCACTTTAATATATTAAAATACATGTGTTGGAAAAGCCATATTATAAAACCATGCAGGTTAATAAGAAACATGCAGAGTTGCACAACATTGGTAAGTTTATGTGTAAGTAGGATTATATGTTTGCATGTGAAGAAAACCAAATGGTGGGTAAATTCTAGCACTGGACAGTGCGCTAAATAAACGGTTTCTCATCCTTCACACGTGGGCGATACACAGCCAATTAGTCTCTAACACAGATGAGTTTATATGCCTAACAGATGTATTGGCACTGCATAGCAATCTTATAACTTGTTGAAAAGACCCATGGATGTTTAAATAGGAAGCGTAAGTCTTTTACTTTGCACGGCACGATGTTAGAATGTTAACTCTTGGAATGAAACACCTCATAGTTCGAAGGTTTGATTACTAAATTTCTATCTTGTAAATTCCTAAAATGCCTGAAATGTCGACACGCACAGCAAGCTTTTAACTTTTAGACTTGTGCGTTGTATGTTAAACTTAGAATCATTAGGTTTGCAAATATTTGGAATTGTGTAGGAGACTTTTAGATTCGTAAATGTATTGGACGATGTTAACAACCATTAGGGTTAAGCCTTACATGATTTGTTGTTTTTGCATACAAAAATGTTGTCTCGTATATTATTATAGGATGCGTGAAATGTCAACTTGTGCAACTTTCAACTTTTAGTTTACCAAGTAGTGCAGAATGTATGCTAAACTTATAATCTTTAAGTCTTAGATCTTGAGCAGCAAACTTGTGGTTTTCTGGATTGTTAACAAGATTGAGACGAAGGTTTGTATAGTAAAAGTCCACCGTGCTACTTTGAAGACATACAAATGGTTGTTTTAATGCTAAAAAGGAAAGGTTTAAGTTGAGGTAACAACTTGTGTGCTTGAACTACAACTGTTATCATAAGCTTACATTTTTTAAGATTGTAAGACTGATGAGACAAAGGTTTTTAAGTTGAAAAGATGGTTTATATGATAAAAGTTTGGCTTTTGAAAGATGTAAAGACCAAGGTTTTTGTGGTAAAATTGCAACTCATATTTTGGAAAGTCGGTCTGAGTGGAGATTCCTAGGTTAAACTTATCCATGTTAGATTGCTAAAGTCGCATGATGTGATGATAATTTTAAATGTTTTTACATTCAGAAAACACGCGGGACATAGGATTCTGCAGTAAAATACAAAGCTTAAGTTGACAAGCTGCGTCGTGTGATGATGGCTTGCTAACTAAGATGTGGAACTTTATGTAGAAAGATGAATGTTTACATAACAAGCTGACTTTTTTTAGGTTTGCAAATGCAGATGAATTGAGAGATTACTTATCAAACTTATGATTTGTAGGATGCATGGAGAAATGTTATGAAGTATTTTAAACTAAAATTGCAACTTTATGCACAAAGATGTGCAGTATGAAGTTTTCCACGACCGACTAAGGCAAGAACGTGTGGAATGAGAGTTTACTTAGCAAACTTATTATTTGTAAGCTGCATGCAGAAATAGTATGAATGATTTTAAAGTAAAATTGTAACATTATGTACAAAGATTTGTGGCATGAAGGTTTGCATGACGAACTAAGATGTCTTAGAATGCAAAGACTTGTGGTATGAGAGTTTACGTAGAAAACTTGTGAATTTGAGAATGTAGACACATATGATATGAGTGACACTTGTGTCTTTTAGGTTGTATGGTGAAATGTCATGAAGGCTGATATGATAAAGGTTCCACATTTACATTGTACATGCGCTTGCGATGAACGTTTGCATGCCAAAATTACAAATTTCTTCCTTTCAACGGGTTAAAAGTAATGTAAATATTATGGATTAGCCAACTCTTTCACAAATTTTGAGTTTGAGAATGCTAAAATATGAAAACTTAGATTAAAGGATGTGTAGTTCAATGACATTGGATGGTAAGTAAGATGTTTGGGTGCGTGTGTTTGAACGGTTATGTACTATGTAGACACCTATTGTGGAGCGTGTGTATATATGTATTTGTGAAAATGTGATGTTTTTAAATGCAGGGAGCTGTAAAAGTTGCAGTCTTGTAGTGTTTGAGTCATTTAGAGGTTCAAGCATTTAGTTCTAGTGTGCGGAAATGTAATGTTTTCAAATAAAGTACACACGCAAAGCACTTAAAATGGTATATTTGGAACGTTCAAAGAATGGAACTGACACGTGTAGTAGCTGTAGCAGCAGAGGTCTGAAGCAAGTGTTTGCAAAGTATGTAAAATGGTTTCCATTGAAATGTACAAAGACTGTAAATGATACATTTTTGGACACTTTAGATGATGAAACTCATGTGTATGATAATTCTAACTGTGTGGTGTGTGATGCATGAACGTGCTTTTTGTGGAAATTTAAAGTTTTTGACTGAAATGTTAAAAACATGCAAAAGTGTAAATGTTTTGTAGATTTCAATGAAGAAATTGCTGGGCAGTGTACATGTTAGGTGAAGTAAGAAACATTTGGTTGCAGTTTGTAGAAACTTAAGGTTTTAAACTGAAATGTAAAAAAAACATGTTTTGTAGATTTCAAATGAAGAATCTCTTGCGCATGATAGGTGAAGTTAGAAACAGGTGGTTGCAGTTTGTGGAAACTTAGAGTGTTTGACTGAAATGCGAAAACCATTTGAATATGTGCTTCTTTTGCAGATTTCAAATGATGAAACTTTTGTACATGATCGATGAAGGAAGAAACATGCTGTTGTAGTTTGTGTAAACTTAAAGTTTTTGACTAAAATTATGTAAAAGCATTTGAAGATGTGCTTGTTTTGCAGATTTCAAATGGTGAAACTGTTGTAAATGATCGATGAAGGAAGAAACATGCGGTTGTAGTTTGTGCAAACTTAAAGTTTTTGACTAAAATTATGTAAAAGCATTTGAAGATGTGCTTGTTTTGCAGATTTCAAATGGTGAAACTGTTGTAAATGATCGATGAAGGAAGAAACATGCGGTTGTAGTTTGTGTAAACTTAAAGTTTTTGACTAAAATTATGTAAAAAGCATGCGAAAATGTGCATCGCTTTGATGATTTCAGGTGATGGAACTGGTGGGTATCATAGTTCTAAATGGAGAAGTAAGAAACGTGCGTCTGCAATTTGTGGAAAAGAACGTTTACAATGTAAAGCATGTTACATTTTAGAGAATTCAAATGATGGAAATGCTTGGCATAGTATGTCTAGCTAAAGTTTAGTCGTAGAGGTGAATTATACACATGAAAAGAACTTTAAATGGTATATTTGGTAGAGTTCGGATAATGGGTTTGATGTGTAACATGGTTTTAGCATGAGTTTAGGTCATATGAAGTGAAGTATAACTTTGAATTTTGTTGGAAAAGACATGAAAAATGTCAAAGTCCAATTGTATGACAGTTGTAGTTGGAGGGAAGTAAGCATAAGGTTGTAACTTGCATTGAAAACAAACGTTTTTGAGTAGAAGACATTTGCAAAGTGTGTGAAATGATACAGTTTTGGGAGATTCAGACTGTGGAACACGTGTGCAGGCTAGTTCTAGCAAAGTGTTGCATGTATAATTTGTTGGAAACTGTGAGTTTTGTAATGTTAACTGTTACATTTTTGGAGGGTTAAGATGATGAAATTGTCATGTCTTAGCTAGAGATGCGAAACTTAGCTAGAGAGAGAAGCAACTTCTATATGCATGGTACTTTACATATTTTCATTCTCAGGAGTATTGCAAAAACAAAGACACGAGTTCCAGGTTTCAAGTTGTGCTATGTCAGTAATGCAGTTTCACAACTTCTATGCCAAGTCACCAAAGTTTGAACTGTGTGAACTATCAAACTATATTTTCACAGGGGGAAGCGCTACACATATGATGCTAAATTCATCGCTTCATATTAAGTTTTATAAAGTTCAAGACATCAATTTATTCACGTTTTGCATACGTTTCACAGTAAAAGTCCATCTTTAAACTACCAAACTTGAAAGCATTGTTAGAAGAAAGCGAAATCAGCTGCAGCGAATGCTTAAAGATGTTCAAAGTCAACTTCACACACAAATTAAAATTGCAAAGTTGTGAGTTTACAAACTTTGCACTCTATCATAATTAGAGAAACATGAAGAATCCATTACATTTTCAGTTCATTTCAGTTTTGCAGTGTGCGCTTCTGTGCTTTTAATGGAGCACTGCTTACCTCAGTTTTGATGCGCTTGGTTTTGATGCACAATCGGTTGATGTCTAAGTGCACTATACATCGGCACAGTAGAAGTTACTAATTACTTACATACTACATAGCAAAACACTCTAAATGTGCACTTTACATACAAATGCAAAAGTCAGAGGTGTACATTTTTTCACAAAGTTGTGCATTTCCAATGAAGAATTTTAGCCATGTCAACAGCTTCAACAATTTATGTAGCGCATTTAGCGATATTATGCCAATTAAGAATTTCGAATGCAAGCTAGTCAATGGATGAATGGTTAACAAGCACTTGAATTCGTTAAAAGTTGTCATTCTTAGCTGGAATTGTCATTGTTGCTTGAGTAGTCAACATAATCATACACGTCACCCGTTAAATTACTTAAAACTAAAGTGAGAATGTGCTTTATGGAAGAAAATCAAGAAATTGGTTGTGTGCAGAACTGTGAACCAGACTGTACAAGTAATGAAAATATGGCAAAAGAATATGAACCAACAGATGGAAATGTTGAAAAACCTGACAAATGTCATACTTCGAACTCCTCTCATTCTTATCTTCTCATGCGACTTAAGACTGAGAATGAAAAATTGCAAACCTCATTGATCTGCAGATGTTGTCGTTCTACTCAAGTACAAACGCTTACACTACCGTGCTGTCACATAGTCTGCTGTGAGACATGTGCCGATAATTCTAATGATTGTCCTTTGTGCAGATCTACGATACTTGGAACAGTTAAAATATATCTAGCCTAACATTTAGAGTGTTTTGCTTTTCTCTAGCAGTGTTTTCAAGTGAAATGGACTCGTAACTATGTAGTATGTAAGTAATTAGTAACTTCTACTGTGCCGATGTATAGTGCACTTAGACATCAACCGATTGTGCATCAAAACCAAGCGCATCAAAACTGAGGTAAGCAGTGCTCCATTAAAAGCACAGAAGCGCACACTGCAAAACTGAAATGAACTGAAAATGTAATGGATTCTTCATGTTTCTCTAATTATGATAGAGTGCAAAGTTTGTAAACTCACAACTTTGCAATTTTAATTTGTGTGTGAAGTTGACTTTGAACATCTTTAAGCATTCGCTGCAGCTGATTTCGCTTTCTTCTAACAATGCTTTCAAGTTTGGTAGTTTAAAGATGGACTTTTACTGTGAAACGTATGCAAAACGTGAATAAATTGATGTCTTGAACTTTATAAAACTTAATATGAAGCGATGAATTTAGCATCATATGTGTAGCGCTTCCCCCTGTGAAAATATAGTTTGATAGTTCACACAGTTCAAACTTTGGTGACTTGGCATAGAAGTTGTGAAACTGCATTACTGACATAGCACAACTTGAAACCTGGAACTCGTGTCTTTGTTTTTGCAATACTCCTGAGAATGAAAATATGTAAAGTACCATGCATATAGAAGTTGCTTCTCTCTCTAGCTAAGTTTCGCATCTCTAGCTAAGACATGACAATTTCATCATCTTAACCCTCCAAAAATGTAACAGTTAACATTACAAAACTCACAGTTTCCAACAAATTATACATGCAACACTTTGCTAGAACTAGCCTGCACACGTGTTCCACAGTCTGAATCTCCCAAAACTGTATCATTTCACACACTTTGCAAATGTCTTCTACTCAAAAACGTTTGTTTTCAATGCAAGTTACAACCTTATGCTTACTTCCCTCCAACTACAACTGTCATACAATTGGACTTTGACATTTTTCATGTCTTTTCCAACAAAATTCAAAGTTATACTTCACTTCATATGACCTAAACTCATGCTAAAACCATGTTACACATCAAACCCATTATCCGAACTCTACCAAAATATACCATTTAAAGTTCTTTTCATGTGTATAATTCACCTCTACGACTAAACTTTAGCTAGACATACTATGCCAAGCATTTCCATCATTTGAATTCTCTAAAATGTAACATGCTTTACATTGTAAACGTTCTTTTCCACAAATTGCAGACGCACGTTTCTTACTTCTCCATTTAGAACTATGATACCCACCAGTTCCATCACCTGAAATCATCAAAGCGATGCACATTTTCGCATGCTTTTTACATAATTTTAGTCAAAAACTTTAAGTTTACACAAACTACAACCGCATGTTTCTTCCTTCATCGATCATTTACAACAGTTTCACCATTTGAAATCTGCAAAACAAGCACATCTTCAAATGCTTTTACATAATTTTAGTCAAAAACTTTAAGTTTGCACAAACTACAACCGCATGTTTCTTCCTTCATCGATCATTTACAACAGTTTCACCATTTGAAATCTGCAAAACAAGCACATCTTCAAATGCTTTTACATAATTTTAGTCAAAAACTTTAAGTTTACACAAACTACAACAGCATGTTTCTTCCTTCATCGATCATGTACAAAAGTTTCATCATTTGAAATCTGCAAAAGAAGCACATATTCAAATGGTTTTCGCATTTCAGTCAAACACTCTAAGTTTCCACAAACTGCAACCACCTGTTTCTAACTTCACCTATCATGCGCAAGAGATTCTTCATTTGAAATCTACAAAACATGTTTTTTTTACATTTCAGTTTAAAACCTTAAGTTTCTACAAACTGCAACCAAATGTTTCTTACTTCACCTAACATGTACACTGCCCAGCAATTTCTTCATTGAAATCTACAAAACATTTACACTTTTGCATGTTTTTAACATTTCAGTCAAAAACTTTAAATTTCCACAAAAAGCACGTTCATGCATCACACACCACACAGTTAGAATTATCATACACATGAGTTTCATCATCTAAAGTGTCCAAAAATGTATCATTTACAGTCTTTGTACATTTCAATGGAAACCATTTTACATACTTTGCAAACACTTGCTTCAGACCTCTGCTGCTACAGCTACTACACGTGTCAGTTCCATTCTTTGAACGTTCCAAATATACCATTTTAAGTGCTTTGCGTGTGTACTTTATTTGAAAACATTACATTTCCGCACACTAGAACTAAATGCTTGAACCTCTAAATGACTCAAACACTACAAGACTGCAACTTTTACAGCTCCCTGCATTTAAAAACATCACATTTTCACAAATACATATATACACACGCTCCACAATAGGTGTCTACATAGTACATAACCGTTCAAACACACGCACCCAAACATCTTACTTACCATCCAATGTCATTGAACTACACATCCTTTAATCTAAGTTTTCATATTTTAGCATTCTCAAACTCAAAATTTGTGAAAGAGTTGGCTAATCCATAATATTTACATTACTTTTAACCCGTTGAAAGGAAGAAATTTGTAATTTTGGCATGCAAACGTTCATCGCAAGCGCATGTACAATGTAAATGTGGAACCTTTATCATATCAGCCTTCATGACATTTCACCATACAACCTAAAAGACACAAGTGTCACTCATATCATATGTGTCTACATTCTCAAATTCACAAGTTTTCTACGTAAACTCTCATACCACAAGTCTTTGCATTCTAAGACATCTTAGTTCGTCATGCAAACCTTCATGCCACAAATCTTTGTACATAATGTTACAATTTTACTTTAAAATCATTCATACTATTTCTGCATGCAGCTTACAAATAATAAGTTTGCTAAGTAAACTCTCATTCCACACGTTCTTGCCTTAGTCGGTCGTGGAAAACTTCATACTGCACATCTTTGTGCATAAAGTTGCAATTTTAGTTTAAAATACTTCATAACATTTCTCCATGCATCCTACAAATCATAAGTTTGATAAGTAATCTCTCAATTCATCTGCATTTGCAAACCTAAAAAAAGTCAGCTTGTTATGTAAACATTCATCTTTCTACATAAAGTTCCACATCTTAGTTAGCAAGCCATCATCACACGACGCAGCTTGTCAACTTAAGCTTTGTATTTTACTGCAGAATCCTATGTCCCGCGTGTTTTCTGAATGTAAAAACATTTAAAATTATCATCACATCATGCGACTTTAGCAATCTAACATGGATAAGTTTAACCTAGGAATCTCCACTCAGACCGACTTTCCAAAATATGAGTTGCAATTTTACCACAAAAACCTTGGTCTTTACATCTTTCAAAAGCCAAACTTTTATCATATAAACCATCTTTTCAACTTAAAAACCTTTGTCTCATCAGTCTTACAATCTTAAAAAATGTAAGCTTATGATAACAGTTGTAGTTCAAGCACACAAGTTGTTACCTCAACTTAAACCTTTCCTTTTTAGCATTAAAACAACCATTTGTATGTCTTCAAAGTAGCACGGTGGACTTTTACTATACAAACCTTCGTCTCAATCTTGTTAACAATCCAGAAAACCACAAGTTTGCTGCTCAAGATCTAAGACTTAAAGATTATAAGTTTAGCATACATTCTGCACTACTTGGTAAACTAAAAGTTGAAAGTTGCACAAGTTGACATTTCACGCATCCTATAATAATATACGAGACAACATTTTTGTATGCAAAAACAACAAATCATGTAAGGCTTAACCCTAATGGTTGTTAACATCGTCCAATACATTTACGAATCTAAAAGTCTCCTACACAATTCCAAATATTTGCAAACCTAATGATTCTAAGTTTAACATACAACGCACAAGTCTAAAAGTTAAAAGCTTGCTGTGCGTGTCGACATTTCAGGCATTTTAGGAATTTACAAGATAGAAATTTAGTAATCAAACCTTCGAACTATGAGGTGTTTCATTCCAAGAGTTAACATTCTAACATCGTGCCGTGCAAAGTAAAAGACTTACGCTTCCTATTTAAACATCCATGGGTCTTTTCAACAAGTTATAAGATTGCTATGCAGTGCCAATACATCTGTTAGGCATATAAACTCATCTGTGTTAGAGACTAATTGGCTGTGTATCGCCCACGTGTGAAGGATGAGAAACCGTTTATTTAGCGCACTGTCCAGTGCTATAATTTACCCACCATTTGGTTTTCTTCACATGCAAACATATAATCCTACTTACACATAAACTTACCAATGTTGTGCAACTCTGCATGTTTCTTATTAACCTGCATGGTTTTATAATATGGCTTTTCCAACACATGTATTTTAATATATTAAAGTGAAATAAAATCCTTTGCGTATGAACTTGACCCAATGTAGACTTATACCTGTAATACATACCGTAGGCGTGTAGGTGTATAATAATGTAGTTGTTTCAAGTTTGTTTTGATTATTCCTGCCGATATAACTCTAATGAATTTGCCAAAGGGCTGACCACTTTAGTGCACGTAGATTTACACATTAGAATAAACATTGGTTCATATGACTGCCTTTGAGTGCAATTGATTCGTTTGTTTTGAAAGACCGATATTTGCCACCTGAGGGTCTGTAATTGTTATTCATACAGTTGACGCGTCTTGTATGTATACAGCTTAATTGCAAAGACCTCTGTGTATATGTCAGCTTGGTCGAGCCAATTGTTAGTTAGCGCGTTTAACAGACGGGTAAATTGATTCAGCCACTTTGAAATTCTGACGCATAGTCGTGGTATATAATTGCAAATCCTCGGGCAATCAAAGTGATTGTTAGAACAATTTGGCAGATTGAGCGCTTTGTCATGTAGCTTGCAAACTAATGGACTGTTAAGCTCGTACGCAAATTGTCATAGGGGGCCTACGGACTCTTGCTAACTTTGGTCGCCTATGAGTTTGCAATTGAAATGTTGTGATTTTACGTCTTCAGCTAAGCAAGAGAAACAACTCTGCAGTGGATTTTAATTAGTTTACATAAATTTTGAATGCAAACTCGACTGAGTATGTCAGAGTGTCACAGCCATAATTAGGCCTACATTTCTATAATGTCAAATTCGATTAAGATGTGACTTTTCTGACATCTCCATTCTTCTTTACCTACCGGTTTTAGAGTTCTTTCTTTTCTTTATTTATCAGTTTCTTAGCAAATATTTACTCACTAGTCTAATAAATGGCAGTGTACACATTGCCATACAGGCGAACACAACGATTTTCCTAGTCTTTGCGTAATGGTTTAGTCAGACCTACCATATTTGTAGACTTGCTTACTTGCGTATGTAGACACAACTTTTCACATATTGAAAATATGTCATTGGCTGTGCAAATATGTTACACATGCGTACAATGTTTTTTTAAATTATATTTAAAATATAATGTCACGTTCCCTCCTCTCCCTCTCCCTCCCTCTCCTTGGGATAATGCTGATTTTACGTCTTTGACTAAGCAAGAGAAACAACTCTTGTGTGAATTTTAATTCGTTTACACGAATTTTGAATGCAAACGACCGAGTATACTAGATTGACACATCTGATTCCCATTTCCATAATTACATTTCTGTAATGTCGAATTCGACTAAAATGTACCTTTTCTGACATCCTCATTTTCCATTACTTAACAGTTTTAGAGTTCTTCCTTCTCTTTTAGTTATTGGTTGGTATTTCTTAACAAATGTTTAGTCTCTAGTCTAATAAATGTCACGATGTATAAACATTGGCAAACAGCTGAATGCATCGGTTTTCCTAGTCTATGACATATTCAGATCTACCATATTTGTAAACTTGCATACTTACTTTCAATATATTGAAAATACACCTTTAAGTTAAATTAGAATTTTAAAATATAATGTAATTGTAATGCCAAAAGAGCTCCCCTCCCCTTCCTCTCCCTCGCTGGGGAAAGGTTGGGGTGATGGAAGGGTGGTGTGAGCATATATGCATACATCATTGCAATAATGCAATTGTACATCCAAATATTTGATGCAAAAGAAATATTATTAAAAGAATCTGTTCTTAAAGTGTTTAAAATTGGAAGATAAAAATATAGCGCTAAAGAAATATAATTGCGCTGCTATGAAATCAATGAATTGCGTGGACGTGATTCAAATTCAGTGCGCAATCAGCAAGAATTGTCACATGTAAATATTCTCTTTATGGAGTATGACATTGGAATAACCAGTTTAGTATATTGGTCATAGCTTAAATGTGCACTTGCCAATTAAATAGAATGACCAAAGCCTTAGCCAATAAAAATAGTTTGTCACAGAAGAGCACACCTTAGGCTCCGCCCACTGCGCCTGCCGTCACGCTTGAGCTACTACTCCAGTGACGTCACTAGCGGTACCACTCCACAGCTACAACTTCAGTCACGTGACTGAAGTAAGGGGTGATACGACTTCACACCCCCACGCACCACCCTCAGCCGAACCGGCTGATGGTGGTGCGTGGGAGTGTGAAGTCGTATCACCCCTTTATAACCTACTTGTGTATCTGTCCGTCTGTCTGTGTATCTGTCTGTCTGTCTGTGTATCTGTCTGTCTGTCTGTGTATCTGTCCGTCTGTCTGTGTAACTGTCCGTCTGTCTGTCCGCCGTCCGTCTGTCTGTCCATCCGTCCGTCTGTCTGTGTATCTGTCTGTCTGTCTGTGTATCTGTCTGTCTGTCTGTGTATTTGTCCGTCTGTCTGTGTATCTGTCCATCTGGCTATGTATCTGTCTGTGTATCTGTCTGTCTGTCTGTGTATCTGTCTGTCTGTGTATCTGTCTGTCTGTCTGTGTATCTGTATGTCTGTCTGTGTATCTGTCCGTCTGTCTGTGTAACTGTCCGTCTGTCTGTCCGTCCGTCTGTCTGTCCATCCGTCCGTCTGTCCGTGTATCTGTCTGTCTGTCTGTGTATCTGTCTGTGTGTCTGTGTATTTGTCCGTCTGTCTGTGTATCTGTCCATCTGTCTGTGTATCTGTCTGTCTGTCCGTCTGTCTGTCTGTCTACTTAACCAGCCAACTCCATCATTCATGCGTTGTGTTTAATTTCATCGGCTCATTCTGTTGTGGTCTCCATCCCATCGTTCCGCGCGTTTCCGGGATTCATTTCCGGCTATCCTGGCGCCCTCTGTCCTGCATATTATGAACCCCGAGATCTTCTGACTCGACCAATAGACCCAATCACCATAAACCCCGCCCGCGAAACTCCAATTGCCCCTCTGGCAGTCCATCAAGGGGCATCGCGAAATATGGCAGCGAGGTTTTGTGGCGTTTTTAGCATCTATGGGATGGCCAGACTGAGGCGCTTAAGGGCACTAACCAGCCGGAATATTAAAAGACACCAATTGTCTGGTAATAGGGAAAATTAGTGTGGCCCAGCAGGTTTGAATCAGTGTCTGGAAGCGGTGGATACTGCTGTCGCCAGAGTTTCAATGATAGGGCGATCTGATGAAGAAGAAGAAGAAAGAAGGAAGAAGGAAGAAGAAGAAGAAGAAGAAGAAGAAGAAGAAGAAGAAGAAGAAGAAGAAGAAGAAGAAGGGGGAGGAGGAGGAGGAGGAGAAGGAGAAGGAAAAGGAAAAGAAGAAAAAGAAGAAGAAGAAAAAGAAAAGTAGAAGTAGGAAAGGTAGAAGAGGAAGAAGAAGAGGAAGAGGAAGAGGAAGAGGAAGAGAAAGAAAAGTAGAAGTAGAAAAGGAAGAAGAGGAAGAAGAAGAAAAAGAAGAGGAGGAAGAAGAAGAAGAAGAGTACTCCCTTTAGCTATCCTGAGAGGCAGTCTTGGGTATGAAGTGTTAGCGACTTCAATTTATTTAGCCTCAGCTTATGAGGGCGGGTGGCCAGTCCTCTACTTCTCCGTCTGATCTTCCCACCGACAGCGTACTCATTGTGGCTGAGTTGGCTATGGGCGCAGGTGGTCCAGAAATCTGGAAACAAATTTCTGCCTTGGCAGGGAATCAACCCCCTTCTCCCCCCCCCCCCATCTCTCGATTGACAGTCCAGCACGCTAACTAACAGACATTCGCGTATCCCATAAATCACATATTGGAGGCAAATGTTACACTCCCGGACATTCCCACACGGAGTCAATTAATTTTAGGATACATATTCGTAGATGGGAACCATAAAGAACCCATATAGGTCCATCCAAGGCCAATGGAAATGCTCGCAGAGGAATAAGCCAGCTCCAAGCTGTCACGTACTGTGCCTTCCAAGTGGTGGCTAGTTAATCAAAAATACTCGCATATATATCTGAAAATGTGTTTGACGATGACTGTAGCTGATGTGACTTGATCGCTTATCTAGAACGTATTTTTCAGTGAAAGCGCCCAGTCTCCGTGGATTTTAACCAAATATTATTTCAGCGATATGAGGAGCCATTTTCAGGAGTTATGAGGATAGGCAAAGAGGGATATAGGTAGGCAGAGAGAGAGAGAGAGAGAGAGAGAGAGAGAGAGAGAGAGAGAGAGAGAGAGAGAGAGAGAGAGAGAGAGAGAGAGAGAGAGAGAGAGAGAGAGAGAGAGAGAGAGAGAGAGAAATAATGACACAGAGAGAGAGAGAGAGAGAGAGAGAGAGAGAGAGAGAGAATGAGAGAGAGAGAGAGAGAGAAATAATGACAGAGAGAGAGAGAGAGAGAGAGAGAGAAATAATGAGAGAGAGAGAGAAATAATGAGAGAGAGAGAGAGAGAGAGAGAGAGAGAGAGAGAGAGAGAGAGAGAGAGAGAGAGAGAGAGAGAGAGAGAGAGAGAGAGAGATATAGAGGAACTGACTTTCTTGGTATTCACCTGATTGCGGATTACTTTGGTGCATTAGATACCTGCGCTAATTATTTTAGCCTTTGATAGTAGGCCTAATTATGAAAAATTAAATTTTCTGGCGGTTGGCAAACCAGAATGTGCTTTGCCGCCAAACATCTTCTACAGAGATATTAGTATAACGCATTTTGTATCATGAAACCTCACAAGAGCGGCAAAGAAAAATCTGACAGAAATAACAGCCTTACTTAAGATGGATTGAATGGTGCGTGGAGTAACAACGGCAAGTGAGTCGGCAACATTGAAACTGCCCTTGACACCAGACATTATATGTAGCCTATGTGATCGTCCAAAGGCCACGATATTGTTTGATCTTATCAGACAATGTTGAGCGAAGAACGTAAGGGAAGAGAACCGCATTAAGGGTAGGGTGATTTAGAGTGATTTAGACTTCTTTGCCCCAGGGGTCGGTCGAATGCGCCGTTGATCGATTTAGAGATCATTGTGGTCGTGCTAAGAATTGCCTGTTGTTGTTGTTGCATTAGGAAGACGAGAAGAAACAGAAAGAGACTTTCTTCTGAACGGTTATTTATGGCCAGGCCGTTTCTTACAATAGGATTTCCGGTTTTTTCAGGTTTCTAAAGCAATAAATTATTCTTAACAGTATTTGTTTCTGCCTCTGTTTCTCTCATTCTCTGTCTATCTATGTCTCTCTCTATCGTTTCATCTCTTTCTATCTCTATCTCTCTCTTATATGACGAGGGTGGGTCTCTCTCTCTCTCTCTCTCTCTCTCTCTCTCTCCATCTCGTCTACATACTGAACAATAATAATATATGTCCCCATGACCTCCTTTTTCTTCGTCCTTTACCTTTCCTCCTCGTTTTATTGCTTGATCCATACCTCCTCCCTTTCCTTCTCCCGTTCCTCTTCATCTTCCTGTTCCTTTTTCTTCCTCAACTTACTACCACTTCGATTTCCTCCTCTCCTCTTCCTCTACTTCTTCCTACTCCACCTCCTCCATCTCCTCCTCTCCACCACCTTCTCCATCTCGTCTTTTCTTCTGCTCCTCCTCCTCCACCGCCTCCTCCTCCTCAACGTCCTCCTCTTTCTCCACCTCCTCCTCCTCTTCCTCCACTTTCTCCACTTCTTTCCTCCAGCTCTTCCTCCTCCGCCTCCTCCTTCACCTCCTCCTTATCCTCCACCTCTTACACCTCTTCCTCCACCATCTTCTCCACCTCTTCTTTTCTCCTGCTTCTCCTCCATTTCCTCCTCCTTCACTTCCTCCTCCTCTCCTCCTCCTCGTCGTCGTGTCCTTTTGATCCTCTTGCCGATCACCTGATCGAGCACTTGACGCCCTTTTCAATTTCGGCGCCAATTGACGTGGCTGTCGTTTGACTGATAATAAGAGGACGTCTTCTCCTCTTTGTGCGTCTTTAATCAAGGAGACACTAATTCTGATGACACTCTCATCCTCCACAACCCACTACCTACATTCACTCCTCCTTTTACAACAACCTCATTCTTCATCCCTACTGATCCTCATTTCATCCTCTGCTTCGTGCTTCTCTCCTTCCTTGACTTTCTTCTCCAGCTCTTCCACCGATAGTTTCTTCCTCTCTTGTGGTCCTTATTCTTTACTTTTCCTCCTATTCCGTCTCACTTTCCTCGAACTCATATCCCTCCTTTGATATGCAGAGAAGCGAGAGATGTTGGTAGTCAAGATAGATAGAGACAGACAGACAGACAGACAGACAGACAGACAGACAGAGAGAGAGACAGAGACAGACAGAGACAGACAGAGACAGACAGAGACAGAGACAGACAGAGACAGACAGCGAAAGAGACAGAGAGAGAGAGACAGAGAGAGAGACAGACAGACAGACACAGAGAGAGACAGACACAGAGAGAGAGGCAAACATTCAGAGACACAGAGACAGAGACAGACAGAGACACAGAGTCAGAGACAGAGATGGAGGGGAAGAGGGAGAGAGTGAGAGAGAGAGTGAGAGACAGGCAGACAGACAGAGTGATGGGGGAATAGAGGGAGATGTGCGTGTAGAGAGACAAATGTGTCCGCCGCCAGAGGGAGAGCTATGGATGATGGTTTCTGAAGACCGGAAATCATCGTATCGACGGATGATGGATCGATGGGGAGCTCTTATCGCCAGATGTCGTGCCTCAGATGCGACACTGCCTTACGAAGAAACTATCGCCCGATTAAGAACGTATGCGTGTGTGGTGTTTGTGTAATATATATATATATATATATATATATATATATATATATATATAATATGCATTCACATTTTAGAAATGTGTTAAAGGCGCTATATAAGCGTTGAGATAAAACACAGGCATCTAAAGTTGTATTCCAACTATATTATCCATTTATGTTTGTATAATGTATATCTATATTATGCATGAAGATATTTCTGTCATACAGTAGGATTTATATGCGACGCATTAGGGACGAGATTATGAGTTGACTGGCTGTCCATAGTTGGAGGTTCTTCCGTTCCCGATAGCGGACGACGGAACTGGTTGCAGGTACGAATATGAATACTGAGCGTAGCTGACCATGAATATGAATATAGTGCGAGATTGATGGTTGTCATACTGGGTATTATCCAAAGTAGGGATATAGTTTACGATGATGGTTCTGCAACGAGATCTAGGTGGTGTCACCGTTCACAAGAATATAGAGCCAGGAGGACTTTTCTCTTTCTGTAAATGATTTGAGGAGGCGCTTTATAAATATCGTCACACATAACACACACAAACACACACACACAAACACACACACAAACAAACACACAAACACACACACAAACACACACACAAACACACACACAAACCTGCGCACACATTATATACAAATAGGCAGTGACTACGTGTAAGATTAGAAGGATATAAGGAGATAAGAATAGAGAATTGAAGGGATGAAAGAGGGATGGAAAGAAGGAGAAATGGAAGGAATGAAGGAGAGATGGAAGGAAGGACTGGAGGAGAGAAGGAAAGAGGGAAGGGAAGGAGAAAGTAGAGAAAGGAGAAATGGCAGGAAATATTGAAGGAAAGAAGGAAAGTAGGAGGGAAGGAAGTGAGGAAAGAATGGAGAAAGGAGGGAAGAAAGAATGAGAGAAGGAGAGGGAAGGAAGGAGAGATGGAAGGAAAGATGGAAGGAAAGAAGGGAGGAGCGAGGGAAGGAAGGAAGGAAGGAAAGAAGGAAGGAAGGAGAGGAGAAGAAGGAAATAAGGAAGGAAATAAATGAAAGAAAGAAGGATTGAGGAAGAAAGTAAGAGATGACGAGAAAGGGAAGGAAGGAAGAAATAAGAAAAACAGGAAAGAAAGGAAGAAATGAAGAAAGGAAGAAAAGAAGAAAGAAATTAAAGAAAGAAATTAAGGAATGAGACCGTAGGCTATATAGCAGTTCTATATATACACATAGATGCTTACTAGCCTACATACAAAGGTCTACAAGCATACACGTGCATGCTTAATACAGGCATACAACTATACATGCGCTGATGACATAAGCCAGACAAGAAGCGACAGTTATTACTTAATTGAAACAGGACTACGGTTATTTTTAGATGACATTTGAAACGAGATCTCGGATCATGGATCTCGTCGGATTAGAAATCTCATTTATTTGTTTGCTCATCCGTTCGTTCATTCGCTCGTTAACGTTTCCGATGCCCCATCGGTTGAGGTGATATAGAAGTTACTAATTAATTATTAGTAACAAGTATGGAATAGGGTGGTCGATTGATTGAGCGCTCTGTAATGCGGAGAGTGTAACTGTGTATGTTTGATCCTTCGTCCTTGAGACTTGTAACTGCGTAGAGATCTTGAGTTGGTTCTTAACTCACAATTGCTCGAGCGCTACCGATAATGAAGGAAGATAAAGCATAATAAATAAATAAATAAATAAATAAATAAATTATTCAAACGGAATTGATTACTGAGAAATTTGCTATAAATCTATCTTTTTTCGCCATGAATCTCCTAAACTTGGAAATCCAAGCCAACAATCTGACCATAGCTGTAGACGTCGATAATCTTGTCGGTTTCGTCAAGTTCTCTTCCCTTGGGCAGGTTTAGTTGACGGGGTGCTGGGAATTCGACCCCTAGCTCTTCTTCTAAACCCCTCAGCTAAGTAACTGGTAACTAAGAAGTTTCGAGTGGTTAAAAAACTAAAATATATCATCACAAGTCGAAAGTTGTTTCATGTGCAACATATTATCAACATTAGATTTTTAACTTCGCTCGTGTTCTTTGGTATAATCCTTAACATTGTCCACTTCCAGGTATTTTTTTATAACTAAGACTCCGGCTGTATCCATCCAGCATCATCCAGGTCAGAAGCGTCCTTCCAGGTCTTCCTCTCCTTCTCTTTCCCTCAGTGGCGGCGATCTTGTCTGAGAGGTTGGGGGGGGGGGACAAAGTCGGCCACTATCTCGTCGACCACCGGTTTTGGAAAATCTTGTCCCGAAAAAAAATTTCTGCCACTTTATCTCCGAAAATTTTCGCTTTCATCTCCGAAAAAAGTTTATGACCTTTTTTTAGTCCTTCACCTTTTTTTACAACTTTTTCTTACACCATCCTCTTTTCATCAATTATTTCACCAATTCATCTCCGCAAAATATCGATTTCATCTCCGAAAAAAGTTTATGACCTTTTTTTAGTCCTTCACCTTTTTTACAACTTTTTCTTACACCATCCTCTTTTCATCAATTATTTCACCAATTCATCTCCGCAAAATATCGATTTCATCTCGAAAAAAGTTGATGACTTTTTTTTAGTCCTTCACCTCTTTTTTACAACTTTTTCTTACACCATCCTCTTTTTATCAATTATTTCACCAATTCATCTCTGCAAAATATCGATTTCATCTCGAAAAAAAGTTGATGACCTTTTTTTAGTCCTTCACCTCTTTTTTACAACTTTTTCTTACACTTTTCATCAATTATTTCACCAATTCATCTCCGCAAAATATCGATTTCATCTCGAAAAAAAGTTGATGACCTTTTTTTAGTCCTTCACCTCTTTTTTACAACTTTTTCTTACACTTTTCATCAATTATTTCACCAATTCATCTCCGCAAAATATCGATTTCATCTCGAAAAAAAGTTTATGACCTTTTTTTAAGTCCTTCACCTCTTTTTTACAACTTTTTCTTACACTTTTCATCAATTATTTCACCAATTCATCTCCGCAAAATATCGATTTCATCTCGAAAAAAGTTGATGACTTTTTTTTAGTCCTTCACCTCTTTTTTACAACTTTTTCTTACACCATCCTCTTTTTATCAATTATTTCACCAATTCATCTCTGCAAAATATCGATTTCATCTCGAAAAAAAGTTGATGACCTTTTTTTAGTCCTTCACCTCTTTTTTACAACTTTTTCTTACGCCATCCTCTTTTCATCAATTATTTAACCAATTCATCCTTTTCGGATTTCTTCGTCTAAAAGATTTTAACTTTTTTCACGAACTCCTTCTTCTTTCTCATTATTTTGGGGGGGACACTTCTGCTAAAAAAAATTAATTTTTACCTCGTCTGGTCAAAACGCTGCGAAAACCCTCACGCGCAATTACATTTCTCCGCCTTTTTTGGTGTTTCTTCAAAATGTGGGGGGACAAATGCATGGAGTGTCCCCCCATTCTTAAAGGTGGGGGGACATGTCCCCCCCTTCCCCCCTAGATCGCCGCCCATGCTTTCCCTCCATTGTTCCGTCCGTACAACTGCATTTTATATTGCCTTTCTTCCAAATTTCTGAATTGCACACACGACCATATGACAGAATATATACATATAGATGGCATTGAGCAATTACATGTATGAGTGAAGGACTTGCTCAAGGTCCCTGCACAGTAACTGTCTCAAGGGAGGAGGTTAGACTTCGAAGTTCGAACCCGTATACTCTCCGCGTTACAGACCGGGCGCTCTAACCAATAGGATATATACCTTGCCCCCGTCACCATCTCTGCATGATAGTTCTCAGTAGGGAATCCTCTTTCAGAATAATCAGCATTCTGAAAAGAGGCGTTAAGAATTGATATATCTTTGAAGTCTCTCCGATTATCTTTATAACTCTCCTTAAATAGTTCTGCCGTTAAGCCTTCACAGCAGCATGGAGCTTAATGTGCGAAGATGAAGCTGTATGACGCCATAGGAACGCTGAGAAGCGTTCAAAGCAATTTTCCTATCCACGTCAAACTGCCTTTGATGCCATAAGATGTCGTTAAACCGTTGGAATCCATGGACGCTGTACACAGTTGGGAGTTTAAACTTCAAACCTAATTTAACGGTGAAATAGTTTTTCCTATCGACGTCAAGCAGCCTTTGATGCTATAAGCTGTCGCTAAGCCTTTGGAATCTATTCATCCTCAATCTACATCAAATCCACCTCTGCCGGATGGTGCCAGTTCCAAGCCTGGATTAAGGAGGAGGGCGACGCTAATCAATTTCGTTACGACACAGCATCGCTATACAGAACCCATCTCCGTGTATACCCTGAAAGCACTCCAGAATATCGATATTATAGGGGCCTATTAGTCCTTGTTACTGCAGGTACCGGTATGCGGTAATGCCGACGTTAATGAACGGCCTTGGCAGCCACAAAATCAGTGACTAACAGGCCCTACTCGGATTTAATACACAGTGCATGTGTTGCAATTATTTAAAAAAATCATTGTTTTACCAAAAACAACCTCGTATTTTATTAGAAAATTACTGGATTTTTTTGAAGAACTGGAAAACAACACAGTATTTTTGCTGGTGCGTAACCAGAAAACTTGGTATATTACCAGAAAACTTAGTATTTCACTAAATAACATCTTGATATTTAATTTCATTGAAGAAAAAACATCCGTAGAATTAATCAGCAATCAATCTCGGCTGTTTACAGCAATACTTAACAAAGTTGAACTGTGGAAATAGGTTTAATATGGTAACGTTTACGCGTTTACGGTGAAGTCAGATCGCTAAAAAGCAATTACAGTTGCAATCGGAACAATAGATCATGAACGCTTCACGGACACACAGAGAAGGACGACGACGTGCTTTCCAATGATACGCTCTCTCAAGCTATATGGCTCGAAACAGCAGATGCGTACGTATGTATCATGTATGTAGATCTATGTATATATGTATGTATGAATGTATGTATACATGTATGTAGATATGTAGGACCTATATAATATGTATACATGCATGTACGCATGCGTGCAAATATACTCATCTATGTATGCTTATATAATTACGTATGCATGTGTGTATGTATTTATGCATACATATAATATTATGTATGCATATATGTATGTAATATGTATGTACGTGCATACATGTATTTATGCATGTACGTATGCATGCATATATGTATAAAAAGGAAGGAACGAACGAACGAAGGAACGAAGGAAGGAAGGAAGAAACGAAGGAAGGAAGGAACGAAGAAACGAAGGAAGGAAGGAAGGAATGATGTAAGGAAGGAAGGAAGGAAGGAAGGAAGGAATGATGTAAGGAAGGAAGGAAGGAAGGAAGGAAGGAAGGAAGGAAGGAAGGAAGGAAGGAAGGAAGGAAGGAAGGAAGGAAGGAAGGAAGGAAGGAAGGAAGGAAGGAAGGAAGGAAGGAAGGAAGGAAGGAAGGAAGGAAGGAAGGAAGGAAGGAAGGAAGGAAGGAAGGAAGGAAGGAAGGAAGGAAGGAAGGAAGGAAGGAAGGAAGGAAGGAAGGAAGGGTGGTAGGTAGGAAGGAATGAAAGAGTGGGAGTATATCTTATACGATTTCACCGACCGACCGGTGTGTATAAGATGGATTGTGTATGGAATTGGTTTGTAGATGCGTTTCCAATCGATTTCCGTTCGCCAGAGGGCGGAGGGGGTCGAACCTTCGAGATAAATGTGATGAATTCGTCGGTTAATAGGTGTCACGACAAATGGTTCACGGACAAATGGTTCACCGACAAAAGGTTCACGACAAAAGGTTCACGGACAAATGGTTCACGATCTTCCAGCCTCTAGTTTGTGCTATATTTTCATCGATCTTCCAACTTCTAGTTTGAGCTATATTTTCATCGATCTTCCCGCTTCTAGTTTGAGCTACATTTTTATCATCGCTGATCCAGCTTCTAGTTTAAGCTATATTTTCATCGCTCTTCCAGCTGCCAGTTGCATGAAAATAGAGCCAAACATGCTTTTTCATAGTCCAATGTAAAAAAGACACAAACTAGAAGCTGGATGAGCGATGAAAATATAGTTCAAACTAGAAACTGGATAAGCGATGATGAAAATATAGCTCAAAATGGAAGCTGGAAGATCGTGAACCATTTGTCCGTGAACCATTTGTCCGTGAACCTTTTGTCGGTGAACCTTTTGTCGTGAACCTTTTGTCGTGGAACCGTAGATGCGTTTCCAATCGATTTCCGTTCGCCAGAGGGCGGAGGGGGTCGAACCTTCGAGATAAATGTGATGAATTCGTCGGTTAATACGACCAACTACATTTATATGACGCCTCCATTACAATACATGCACTCGTAGTTTACGCCGCCTGCCGCGCCGTCAATGCAGTGTAAATGTAATGTAAATGTAGTGTAAATTTATTGTAGATGTGTAAACGTAGACGTAGTGTTAATGTAGTGTAAATGCAGCATTAATATAGTGTAAATGCTGTGTAAATATAGTGTAACTCCAGTATTAATGTAATGTAAATGCTGTGTAGATGTAGTGTAAATGCTGCGTAAATGTAATGTAAATGCGGTATTGATATAGTGTAAATGCTGTGCAAATGCAGTGTAATGTACAGCAGCGTAAATGTAATGTAGATGTTAAGGTAGTGTTAGTGTATTGTAAATGCTGTGTAAATTCTACGTAAATGTAGTGCAAATGTTGTGTAAATGCAGTATAACTAGGCCTACTTTGTAAATGTAGTGTAAAGGTAGTGTAAATGTTGTGTACATGTAGTTTAATGCAGTGTAAATGTAATGTAGAGTAGTTTAAATGTAGTGTAAAGGTTGCATCAGGAGATATAAATCTGCTTGGGCAGGAATATCCCAAGGCCTCGGCTCAATATCTCAAAAATCAAGTGTTTTTTACCTTAAACAGAAATCCAATTTTGTCTTAACATTTTAATATGAAGAGAAACAATTTCCCCCGCTGTGTACATGGAAACGTGCAAAGTGCCTTTGACGCAGAGCAGTCATAACTGGTATGGTTAGGTAAATGTTACCGAAAGGTAAAATGAGGTCAGGTAGGACGAGGTAATGGAAGCTAAGGTAATGGGAGGCATGTAGCGGAAACGTGCAAATGTTTAGTCAAATTCGGTAATATAAGGTAAGAGGTAAGATTAGTAAGGTGAGATGAGGTAATGTTCAATTAGGTACATTCTAGTTCGGTAACGTATTCGTCAGTTTATTACCGCCTCTGTCGTGGTTCTGAGGTTCTGTTTGCCTGTCTGTCGGTCTCCATGCATGTCCTGTCTGTCTGTCTATCTGTGTCTATCTATCTTTTTATCAGTCTGTCTGTCAGCCGGCCACAAAGTTTTGTCAGTTTATAGCACCCTTTCCTAAATGCATCTACCCGTTCCTGTTTTAGCAAAGAGAAAAGAAATGCAATTCATATAGCGCCGTTAAAATCTGTACTTACGTTGCTATCCGTGTCAGATGATGCGATGCGCTTGACTGGCATCTCCTCTTCTCTTCAGCTGACGCAGCAACCGCAGCAGCTCTATCCGTCGCCTGCTCCGAGCATCACGACATCAACTAGCCTGTCTGTCATCTGTGTGTTCGTCCGTCCGCCTGTCTGTCTGTCTGTGTCTGTCTGTGTCTGTCTCTGTCTGTGTCTGTCTCTGTGTGTCTGTCTGTCTCTGTCTGTCTCTGTCTGTCTGTGTCTGTGTCCTTCTGTCTGTGTCTGTCTGTGTCTGTATGTCTATGTCTGTGTCTCTGTCTGTCTCTGTGTGTCTGTCTGTGTCTGTCTGTCTCTGTCTGTCTCTGTCTGTCTGTCTGTGCCTGTATGTCTGTCTGTCTCTGTCTGTCTCTGTCTGTCTGTCTTTGTCTGTCCTAATGTCTGTCTGTCTGCTGATTTAAGGGTGATCATTTTTAGCCCAAGGAAAACAAATGATCGAATCGCCTTAAACTCGAAGTAACTAATCAGAACATTTCACGCATATACACAAACAATGTCAAATATAAACACAAACATACGAACATACACACGTGTACACACATACAATGTCCTACATATATGCATTAGGGTGGCGTGAAAAAGTGAAGTTACTATTTAAGAATCGGCAGGGTGTGCACAAGTTGTTTAAAAACATGCCAGTATAGTTTCCTTTACAGCACTTGCAATTGACAAATGTCCGTGTGTTGATAATGCCGATCTAAGCACCGATCAGAAGTGCAGTTGTAGGCCTATATATGTGCAATATATTTCAAGCTATAGCTGTTTGGAAATGCCCTGATGAAGTTGCTAATCGAAAACCAGGTCCAGTAGCTCATTAAAGATGGCTTACAACTGCTAACAGAATTCTGCGCTTCTATGTTGCGTCTGCAGAACCACCAAAACAACATGTCGCAGTCACAAAATTCATTATGAAGTTATATGCACCAGTCTACTTCCACAATCATGAAGACTGTATCTTCCTGCACAGAAGGTAATCTTCGTCTTCATCGAATGATTACATTTTAATAGACCTGTCCAAAGATGTGCTGGATGTTGTTGATCCAGTAATACAAAGGAATGCCTTCCCTGGACATCCTGAGGATCTTTTTCATGCGATGTTAAGAGATGACAGAACTTATATATAATGGAACTGGCATCCCCAGAGGATATTAGCTGCAAGGAAACAATATTATTCAAACCCACTACAGTCAGACAGTTCTGTGTGCCAACTATATGAACTTTGCTGCTACAGACTATGTTGACGTAATAAGTTGGAAAGAAACCGACAAATGTGAACCTCCTCTTATAAGGCTGCTGTCAGATAAAGAAAATCTGTAACTTGTCAAGAACTAGAACACGTCTGACACCATTTTTGAATTTCCAAAGTTTCCTTGTCATATCCAACTGAAAGATGCATCAGACTTGTAACTGTGTATAATGAAGATCAAGAGAGATGGATTTATACGGTCCAGACCAGAATCAAGAAATTATTGATTAAAACGTTTGATACAAAATCTGATTATCGAGCGACGTAGTAACGTCTGAACAGCGAATCGAGGTAACTTGGCCGAAATATTTCTCAGAAAACATTTCTAAATAAATCAATTTCAGTTGCAGAACTCATATTATTTAGTGCAGCGATTCTCAACCTTTTCAGACTCAAGGACCACTTAAAAATAATGTTTCTTGGTTACGGACCATCACAAAAAATTGTGCCAAAAACAAATGGATACAAAAGAAATGTTTGCCATAAATCTGCGTTATTAGCTTCATGCTGCCATCTAGCCAATTCTAGCGATTGTAATCAACACAAATTTAAAAAATTGACAAAACTTGTCTGTTTACATGTTTCTAATTATTGTAAAAATATAGATTGTAAACCTTCCTCGCGGACCACCAGGTACTATAATACTCTGACTTAGTGTTTATGTTACTGTTATTTTATATAGTTTAGTCTGTTCATATCAGTGAGGTCACAACTTATTATAGGCCTACGCAATTTAACACACCATGGAAGATCTCTAGTTTTCGGTTATTATAAGATAGGTTTTGACAGTTGGGGCATCTTCTGGACAGGATGTCCAAAATAAATACAATACTATAGAGGCAAGATATTTTACGCTAGCAAAACTAGTATCTATGCACAAGTTTTGCACACTCCCCCACTCCAGTAGCAGATTCACAAAAAATAACCTATAACTTTCACTCCACCCCAATATGCAACATACATGCATACTGCATAGGCCTACATTCACTTTATTATTTACGTCCTTTTATGCTCACATTATGGTTGGTTTTAATTAACTATTTTCAAAGCGATCTTAAAAGTCCGCTGATCTATTTGTGCCAGCAACTAAAACTAAACGGGCGCCAGCAACTAAAACTAAAACGGGCGATCGGGCCATTCGGGTAGCCGGCCGACGTGCCTGGAACAGTCTTCCAGCGCCTATTCAGCAGGCTAAAAGCATTTATGCTTGAAAAACAGTTAAAACTGAACTTGCTGTCTAATTCTTAGCATTTGAGCTGACAATCGAAGGTGTAAAGCAGGGGTGGGAAATCTACGGCCCGCGGGCCGCATGCGGCCCGCCGAAACGTTTCATGCGGCCCGTGAGACCTTCTGCTACTAAGCTGCTAGTTCAATATATATTTTTGTAAAATGTAGGCTACATAATTGTTAGTAAATTCTTTGAAAATTTACAATCTCAGTATACATATGTCATATTTTAATAATAGTATCAATTAAAGATTAATCAATTAATAAATTATTAATTACTTTTCATAATATTAAGTAATAATTAAGAAATAATAATAATAGTATCACCACAGTATAAATAATTACACAGTACATCGACTCGTCGCCGCTGCTGCAGTCAGAATGTGTGACATTATAAATAACTAAGCCCCGCCCACTGTAACGACATTATAAATACCTAAGCCCCGCCCACTGTCGTCCACCATCTTGAAAGAGACCTTTTGCCATAGCGATAAACCGGAAACAATCACATCAAATATTTTTAAACGTTAAAAACAACATTGAGGACTACACGTCGATACACCGCAATCCATCAAATAAAATATTTTTTAAACGTTACAACAACATTTAGGACTTCATTAGAATTAGCAATATTATTTTCAGCTTAAATCTATAATTCAGAAGCTATTTTTCAAGGTGGCGTCGTAATCACGTGACGTAATCACGTGACCAGAAAAACTTGTCAACAGCCAGCAATGAGAGTCGACGTACTGTGTAATTATTTATACTGTGGTATCACAGCATATTTTAAAAATTACACTGTAATGCTCAAAATTAGAATGAAGTTTCGAACGCACCCAGCCCGACTTCTTCTCAAGTCACGTTCCTGAAAATTTAGTAAACCGTTGTTGACAAAATTTAATGTAGGCCTAGGCTAACGTCTGCTGCGAAATTTTAAAAGTTTCGATAATTTGTTGTTTATTCACAATTAGTTAATATTAAGAAAATAATTTTAAATATTAAGATTAATATTTTGAAAAGAGAAATGAGTGCACCGCCAAACTTAAAAAAGAGAAAAATTGAAGACGAATGTAGGACATTTAACAAAGACTGGACAACGAAGTATTTTTTCATTGATATTAAAAGTAATGCTGTGTGCTTAATATGTCGGGAATCTGTCGCCGTTTTCAAAGAGTACAATCTCAAACGACATTTTCAGACGAAGCATGGCAATTTCGGAAAAAATTTAAGTGAAACCGAACTAAGGCGCAAAGCCGATGACATGGTGAGAAATTTAAAACAGGAACAAACAACTTTTACCAAGCCGTTGTCTGTTCAAGAAGCTACAACAAAGGTCAGTTTTGTTATTGCGCATAAGATCGTGAAGAACAATAAACCGTTTGTGGAGGGAGAATTCATAAAGGAATGCATACTTGATATTGCCGATACTATCTGCTCCGAAAGTTTAAAAAAATTTGGAAATATTTCGTTGTCACGGAGAACAGTGGTTCGACGCGTTGATGCTATATCGGCGGATCTTTCAGATCAGTTGCTACATAAGATTAAATTTTAATCTTATGTAGCAACTGATCTTTATTTAATTTGAATTTGTTATAAATGTGTTAAAATATAGTCCCGATTGCTAAAAATTATCACGCGGCCCTCCCAATTTTTTTAAATTCTCATGAGGCCCGCTGCACAGAAAAGGTTGCCCACCCCTGGTGTAAAGCATCCAATAGAAGTAGCTTGCTACTTAGTCCCCGGCGCCGCCGCCATCCGCCGCCGCCGCCGTTAGGCCTACGCCCTCAAGTCGAAACCAGTCGCTGAGCTATCGACTGCTAGCGACTTCGTTCACTTAATATTTTGCTTGTTGATTTAATCGCGGTTTCCAAGTAAACAATGACAGAACAGTGTTTCTACTAATTGACAGCTGATAACATAATTATAATCAATTGTACGTTCATGTGGTCGTCTATCAATGCAAATAATGTCTATGTAGAAACTGAAATTCAAATTTTTCAGTAACTGAAACGAACATGGAAATTATTTAAGAATTGAAATTGTAATTAAAACTGAAATTATTTCAGAACTGAAACTTGAACTGAAATAGAAATTACGAACCAAAAACTCAATTAAAACTGAAAGTGTAATTATTTTCAAAACAGAAATACCACTGGCTTGGACTTAGTGGCAGTGCTTTTTTTTCTAGAAAAAAAAGGTTGCGGAACGGAACAATAGGTTCCGGAACGCAACAATTATGGGCGGGCTAAAATCACGAGAAAAACGGGATTGGGGGTTGGTTGGGATCTCAATAAACACTGAAAACAGTTCAAAAATACTTAAATTAAATTAAAATAACTAAATTATTGTTTTTATTATTAAAATAAATAAATTATTTTAGGTAGCTGAAAAAAGGTGCCGGAACGCCGTTCCGGCTGAAAAAAGCACTGCTTAGTGGTATGCTTTATTCCTTTTATAAACACTCAAATACGTCACAAATTCACAATACATTAATTTTCGCAGTCATCGGGCATGAGCACATGAAGTGGAGCCATGTAGGACCCATATTTTCATATTAGACCCGTATAGAGTTCATATGGGTCCAATCTAATGTTCACGGAAATGATGGCCCGCTCAGTACAGTATGCGGTAAAAATGCATTGTATTGTTAGATAATCAGGTATGTCCAATGGACATACCAGATTACATAAGAAGTCGATAGCAAGTCGCTAAGTCAGTCGCTAAGTCTAAGCGACTTAGTCAGTCGATAAGCATGCGACTTAGTCGACTGAGTCGCTATGTCAGTCGCTAACCCCCCCATCAAGTCAGTCGCTAACTCCTTAGCGACTGACTCCGGATACTATTGCTACTGACGATGCTATAGAAATTGTCGTAATTAAGCTTACTATTACAACTATAAACAATATACTGAAATTAATAAATAAATGCATGGCTAACTATACAAATAAATAGTAACAGATAAACAACTAAAAATCTTTAAGTGCGAGGCAGTCACAGATAAAGATACACAAAGTGTTTGTACCAAAACAACGTTAAAATAACAAACTCCTTGAATGAGTTCGTAAAGCAACGATAAGCAGTTTTTATTTCTTAGCAAGAAACAATCTTTTGCATTCCCTAGATGGCAGACCGTCACTGGTCGAAAATTATCTGCCTCCTACTCTCTCCGTGTTCTGCCTAGCAATCGGTCTCGGATCTTCACTTGGCATCTGTTCACAATCCCTCTAACATGATCAGTGCTCGTGGTTAAGCTGTTGTCCTGTGCTTAGCTTTGAGGCAGCTCTTAAGAAATGTTGAGATTACGATTACGACCTGTGTTCATAATGGAAGCATTTAACGAAGTCTTTAAAGATTCAACAGCGTTCGCCGGATTTAACGAAGTCTTTTAAGATTAACTGTGATTTAAATACGTATTATTTAAATACTAGCTGTAACCCG
Organism: Allolobophora icterica; assembly: GCA_963556255.1. Classification (NCBI taxonomy): domain Eukaryota; kingdom Metazoa; phylum Annelida; class Clitellata; order Crassiclitellata; family Lumbricidae; genus Allolobophora; species Allolobophora icterica. The sequence goes on along the minus strand of OY744611.1, from coordinate 4,563,003 downwards.
TGAAAAATCACGGTATATAAAAAACAATTAGCCTATTATTGCAGTGATAACAACGTCATATTATAGGCCTATAGCCGTCGTCAAGACAACCGTCGCCAAGGCGGCAGTATAGTGACGTCACAATAGTGTTTGTTTACGGGACAGACAGACAGACAGACAGACGTACAACGGTTATTATGTAAGTTGACAAGAATATTTTCCCATCGTATATAACGGGTTGTCTTTGTTTCGTGAACGCGACAATCAGAATATATTGCATTATGACCTCAATGAATAAAACTGTCGGCATAGCAACCTCTTTTATTATTAAACTAATAATTACGTTGTAATTTCGTAGAATAAAACTGTTGGCTTGGCAACCTCTTTTATTAGTAAATAGCAATTGCATTATTATCTCATAGAATAAAACTGTTGTCATAGCAATCTCTTTCTTTAACACATTTCGTTAGCGTTTATCTTGCGATGGACACACCGAGCTGGAAAATTATTTATAGGATATATTTAAATAGGCCTATTGTAGCGTGTTGCCCCTGCCGTACCTCACTGTCTCAACATTTCGAGTGCAGACATTGTCGCACAAAAATGCTTTATTTTAACGTTAAACTCTTCAGAACAGCTTTTCCTCAGTGGTCCTCGACCCTTATACAATGTTACTGTCAATTCTCTTTAAAACCCCATTACAGTATCTTTGCCGATACTTCACTAATCTATTAAACACTACACATCTACTTCTCTCTTCAATGATAATCTAACTCCAGCACTTTAGGCAATGTTCGTCGAACTCTCACTCGAATTCTCATTCTAACTCTCTACACGCATTTAATATTTTTAAATATAACTCGCTTTTAAAGTTGAACTTCATATTGACTTCAATTCTGAGTTTCTTTAGGTGGCATTAAATAAGAAAGTAGTAATTATTCTCCTTAGTGAAAGTTATGCAGGTTTGCTTGCAGAAAGACTAAACGTTCAAAAAAAATTCAATTCCACTGGAGAGGCATCGCGTTTTTGGTGCATGAAAACATAGTGTATGTTTATGTCGCGTTATTGCGACAGAAGTAGGCCTAAAGATCGTTTACTGACGTTGTCTATCGAAGGAAATGGGTTTCCTTTCGCGTGCAGAATTTGAGTGACCGATTTAGATTCTCAGCCCGCGTATGTGAAATCATCGACTTCGGACGAGCAGGAAGCACAGAACTATACTTGCAATTTAACAACGCATCGGTAGATATCCGTCTTGTAAAAAATATCGAATTAACTCCGCCTACGAAGAGAACAAGCTTAACATCGATTAAAACAATGAATCGACATAAATCCAGTGTATAGATGATGATTTATCCACCCACAACATAGATATTTCGATGTTTACTCCACTCACGAAGAGAACGAACTTATATCCGATTGAAAGAGTGAATAAGCTTAGTCTTAATCCAATTTCAGAGTAAACGATGATAACGATCCAGTTCGGTCACAAAGACTAACGAACTTATCGAAAAATCGTGCTCTACATAGCGCCGCAACTATCGCTCGACGAATGATCTCTAGGCCACCGGATTACGATAACTTTTGCGGTCGACGTTGTGGTCCCTTATATTATAGTTATGGTTTTCCGCGACGATTTCTGAGGGCGCGAATACTCCCTCCCTTAGTTAGTCGACATGAAGTTATTTTTAGCTCGTTTAGCGGACGCGACTTATAACCTCGCTTCTTTTGAAGTCAGCTAGTCCGTCTGCTGTCCCTTTATCTCTATGTGAGCGTATGTGCCAACGTGTGTTTAGCTTCTACCCAGCCGGCGACAGAGGCTTTCGTTTGAAGTCCGACTGTCCGTCTACTGTCCTTGTGCGTAAAACTATCTGAGTATTTCGTCGTCAATGAATCTTTTTAAGTACTAGTCGACCGGCAACAGCGGCGTGCCTTTGAAGACGCGACGCGAATCGCTACCCATCGCAACTGATTATGACGTCATAAAAAATTTAATATGGCGGGCTAGACGAACTGTAATTTAGACGAGTAGCGATTGTTATACCGTTGCCTTGTAGATACCGACCTAGTAAACAAAGATTCCTTGGTGCAGGTTCAACTAAATTTCAGAAGAGTCTGTATGTTCCTTGTCATACTTTTATTCTGTTGAATATCACTAACTATCATTGAAAAATTATATTAGTGGAATTTGTAGATTTATCTCATATATCGCAATAGTCTTAAAGGGATATTTGTTTGTGAGAAATGTTTGAGAAAAGTGAGTTTAATTTCGACTTAAAGTATAAACATTAACTTGTAGAAATCCTCCGACGATCAGTTGTTTATTCTCTTCGTTGTAGCACAATCTAGATGGCTTTTGGATCTTCGTTTCTTGTGTTTCATTTGTTGGACAAAGAATTCGATTCCATTTAAGGTTGGAATCTAGTAGAATCACTCTGTCATTCCTTGTGTCAGCCACAAACACTCGATCGTCTGAATCGAGTGAGAGATATTTAGGATAATTCAGTTCTTGTGTTTCAGTTGAAGGAATGAAACGACGAATGATCATCTGTCCATCTCTGGGCAATTCATCTATACCCCACTGCATTGCCCTCTCTCTCCCACTTGACCCACTCTCTCCGTTCTCCTCTTCCATCCATTTATGAATGATGATGAAGTTCCCAATGGATGTTTCCACTGCATGAAATGGGGTGTCGATATCTCCTGGTAACTGTATGGATCGAATAAGTTCTGCGTCTGGTCCGTAGATCATAAGATTGGACGATGAATGATTGACCATCAACAACTGACCATCAGTGGACACTGACAGAGTACGTGGATGATAATCAGTGGTCAGCCATTTGATGATTTTGTGTTTGTCATCTTCTTCCCCTATGATCTTCCAGACGCATTTCTCTTCTGAGTCCGAGACGTAGAGACAATTTTCCTTCTCACTGGATCCAATGTCAGTGCGAAATTTAATATTTTGTATTTTGATTTTCTTCTTAGGTGGAAATGGATTTCGATCCTCAAATACATGGATTACATGTAAAGAATTTGATTGACATAACACGTAGATTTCATTTCGCAGTTTAGTCACTCCAAACACAACATTTATTCCTATGTCGATTCTCTGAGTGAAACTAACGGAAATCGGGCGCATGACTAAAATATGTAAAAAATCATGCTTTTGCAAATAATTTACTGCTAAAAATATCTTTTAAATCTATTTATTATTTGTATTATAATTAGCTGCTAATATTTACTTAGTTTTAATATATTGATCTATTTGTTTATGTGTTATTGACAATAACATATCAACAAATAGATCAATATTAAAACTAAAATAACAATAACAATAACTTGTTATTTTAATTTTAATTACATAGTTAGAATTGAAGTACATTTGATTATTCTGTGCCTCTTACTCAGAACTAAAACAAAACAAACTACGTTCAAACTATGCTCATCCAATCCATTCCTATAAGTTTCATTGCGTGTATTTTTATATACTTTACTTCCTCCTCATAGTCTCTTTCATTCTCTGTCTCTCATTCTGAGTTTTTCGGCTACTGGATTTTGCTGCTTGCGTATCTCGCTACCGACCTTTTGAACTTAATATAATTCTCTTTCCAATTACTTGAGTTTTAATGCTCATTATCAATGCCTTAATTACTCGCTTTCCGTTGGATTACCTGCCCCTGTCATTAATGTCTGAATATATCACTTTAGTCCTTTTTTGTCTCACTGTAAACCGTTTGTTGCCTCTCTGCTTTTTCCACTTACACCTTTTGAACATTTGTCTTTAAATGCCACCTTATGGTTTCTCCTAATGTCTTTATTTTATTCAAAGTAGACTACATAAACACAATTTACGATAATATAGCGCCTTCTAAAACCTCTCTTTGGTAGGTAAAGTTTCTCTCTATAGCAGTGGTGGGAAATCTACGGCCCGCGGGCCGCATGCGGCCCGCCGAAACGTTTCATGCGGCCCGTGAGACCTTCTGCTACTAAGCTGCTAGTTCAATATATATTTTTGTAAAATGTAGGCTACATAATTGTTAGTAAATTCTTTGAAAATTTACAATCTCAGTATACATATGTCATATTTTAATAATAGTATCAATTAAAGATTAATCAATTAATAAATTATTAATTACTTTTCATAATATTAAGTAATAATTAAGAAATAATAATAATAGTATCACCACAGTATAAATAATTACACAGTACATCGACTCGTCGCCGCTGCTGCAGTCAGAATGTGTGACATTATAAATAACTAAGCCCCGCCCACTGTAACGACATTATAAATACCTAAGCCCCGCCCACTGTCGTCCACCATCTTGAAAGAGACCTTTTGCCATAGCGATAAACCGGAAACAATCACATCAAATATTTTTAAACGTTAAAAACAACATTGAGGACTACACGTCGATACACCGCAATCCATCAAATAAAATATTTTTTAAACGTTACAACAACATTTAGGACTTCATTAGAATTAGCAATATTATTTTCAGCTTAAATCTATAATTCAGAAGCTATTTTTCAAGGTGGCGTCGTAATCACGTGACGTAATCACGTGACCAGAAAAACTTGTCAACAGCCAGCAATGAGAGTCGACGTACTGTGTAATTATTTATACTGTGGTATCACAGCATATTTTAAAAATTACACTGTAATGCTCAAAATTAGAATGAAGTTTCGAACGCCCCAGCCCGACTTCTTCTCAAGTCACGTTCCTGAAAATTTAGTAAACCGTTGTTGACAAAAATTAATGTAGGCCTAGGCTAACGTCTGCTGCGAAATTTTAAAAGTTTCGATAATTTGTTGTTTATTCACAATTAGTTAATATTAAGAAAATAATTTTAAATATTAAGATTAATATTTTGAAAAGAGAAATGAGTGCACCGCCAAACTTAAAAAAGAGAAAAATTGAAGACGAATGTAGGACATTTAACAAAGACTGGACAACGAAGTATTTTTTCATTGATATTAAAAGTAATGCTGTGTGCTTAATATGTCGGGAATCTGTCGCCGTTTTCAAAGAGTACAATCTCAAACGACATTTTCAGACGAAGCATGGCAATTTCGGAAAAAATTTAAGTGAAACCGAACTAAGGCGCAAAGCCGATGACATGGTGAGAAATTTAAAACAGGAACAAACAACTTTTACCAAGCCGTTGTCTGTTCAAGAAGCTACAACGAAGGTCAGTTTTGTTATTGCGCATAAGATCGTGAAGAACAATAAACCGTTTGTGGAGGGAGAATTCATAAAGGAATGCATACTTGATATTGCCGATACTATCTGCTCCGAAAGTTTAAAAAAATTTGAAAATATTTCGTTGTCACGGAGAACAGTGGTTCGACGCGTTGATGCTATATCGGCGGATCTTTCAGATCAGTTGCTACATAAGATTAAATTTTAATCTTATGTAGCAACTGATCTTTATTTAATTTGAATTTGTTATAAATGTGTTAAAATATAGTCCCGATTGCTAAAAATTATCACGCGGCCCTCCCAATTTTTTAAAATTCTCATGAGGCCCGCTGCACAGAAAAGGTTGCCCACACCTGCTCTATAGCAAATGTTTGTCCAAACTCTCATTCTGGGTCTCTATTTTCGTACTGTGGCGAAATTCGCCAGGTTACAATTATGACGTCATGATAGTTCAGACTTAAGCGGCTGTAAGCTTAATCCTTGAATAGATTGGGTCGTTGAGTGCATTAGACACCCGTGCCTCACCAGGGCACCCATGCCTCACCTGGGCACCCGTGCCTCTCCAGGGCACCCATGCCTCACCAGGGCACCCGTGCCTCACTAGGGCACCCTTCGAAGGGTATATAAGGCCCCAAGCTTTTCATGTAAGAGTTCTCTTGGTTTTCGTTGTCTGGAGAAGACGCACGTGTGTGTAGAGAAAAGTTCTCTGTTTTACGTTGCTCATAAGATGCGTACGAGTGTAGTTAGAGTCGTGCTCGTAGAATAAAGTCGTCGGTTTCACATTGGATTAATGCGAGAAGCTATCGAGTAAAGCGAAAGAGTGTTCTGTTAATTCTGTTCAATTTGGAAATATATCGTGGATTACACTGTGATTTATATTACGAGAAAGTGCCTCGTCGTTCTGTTAAAAAGGGTATGTACACTGAATTTCTGTGGATGATCTGTTCAATAAGAATTCGTTAAATGGCCTTCGTCTGCGTTCGTTGCTTTTCCGGAGAAGTAGTTGATCGGTGGCCGTAAGTCCCCCGTTGACCGCGAGGGCCGGACCCCGGACATAGATAAATAAACTTGGTGCGTCTAGACTATCACCTCAAGAGAGAGAGAGAATAAGACAAGGCGGACGGCCAATCCTGGAGAACGAGATAACGCGAGTGAACCGCCACACTGCCATCCGAAGCGAGGTGATAAGTTAGAACGACTCAACGCACCAAGGCGGTGAAAGGTGAATTTCCGCCACAGTACCGTATCACATTTCTCTGTATTCACATAAATTAAAGGCCTTTTCTTGTCCGCTTCAACACCCTGCTGATTTTGTTAACAACCGTCCTCTGGTTATTTCATTAATCGAAGCCCTATATGCTGATTACATCTTTTAAAGTTTCTTTACGATGAATAAGTTCATGAGAACTTGCCAACGGTTTTCTTGAATTGATTCCTGTCAATGTTGATCACCTTGGAAATAGAAGGTTGAATATTTTCAAACATTACTTTTCTCAACTGATTCGATTCGTAGAGCCTCTGAATATGTTCAAGGGCTGCTTGTAAATAACACCAGATCCAAACGATTACAGTCTGTCTGTCCTGTTGAGAGTTCAGAATTTCTATGCCTTCTTCCCTCAGTTGACTGATGAGTTTATCAGTTTCATGCGACCACGGTTTGGTTCTGTTTTGCAGGTCTTCAATTTTTTGATGAAGTAGCTGTGTTTCCACTGACGCTGTAAAGTTTGTACCAGGATTTTGCACTTCAATTTTTATTACACCTAAAAACCAAAGCGTATTTTAAAAGTCGAAGTACTTCCTCAGACGTAGCCTAATTTTAGTTAACTGCAGTTGAATTAAAAATAAATGTTAATCAAGTTACGAACTATTTTAAGCGAAAAATATGTCTAACCATTAAATTTCATAACGAACATCATACTTTTCAAATTAAATGTCATAATTGATCTGTTATTTACAACTCTCCAATTCATGATTTCGGCTAAAAACGCAAGTACCAAAATAAGTGAATCTGCACAATAAGCTAAATATGTTAAGATGAGTTTCAGAGATTATCGCAAAGTCTGATAAGTCAGCCGATAAAGATTATATATCCTGAGCTGCAAATGAAGTGACACCAATCATGAGCAAAACATCAGATACTGAGACTACACTAAAAGTAACAACAAGTATTAGTACTTCTACGACTTCTACTACTACAACAATAGCTATAATTACTGCTGTGAGTTGTGGCTTCTATTGCCACCGCCATATAATCATTTGATCAAGGTCGTTGAATAATCATGAGAAAAAAACATTAACAGAAATACTGTGAAAGTTTTAGTGCAATGTATCGCTACGTAACCTGATGAAATTCAATGCATTGCAATGAAATGAGACATTTATATAGATTATAGAGACTTTATATAAATCCATCCGATCTTCCAGACCTGCTTACCTTAGTCCACAATGCGCTTCAGTATCCATAATAACCACCGTCATAATGAGGGACGCCGTAACCAAAACGACCGTAACCATGGTCACCGTAACCGTGTCCGTTGTAGATAGGATGCGCATAACCATACGGGTATCTGGACCCGGCGTAGTTCCGGTACGCGTACCCATCATGCCCGTATCCGTAGCCGAAAAATCCATGGTCCGGTTTTCCGTCGCGGTTCCGGTCGCTACGATCGTCGACGCCATCTTTGTTTTCGTCGAAAGTTCCGGCCAGCGTTCCAGATATGGCCAGCGAGAGAAGAAGAACAAGAGTAGTCTCACGTCGCATTGTTTCAGATGAGATGATGGTCGACTATGTCAAACTCCTTGCGCCAATTGATCAACTCTGTAAAGTTATACGTCTACATTCATGGATACATAGATACTTAGCTCCTACATAAAACATAAGTGAATACATCTAAACGTACATACAAACATACGTGCATATATACATATATTTACATGCATGCAAACCCATTTATATATACATATATATAGCTAATGCAACGCGATGCACGGATATATATATATATATATAAATTATATATATAGTTTATATACATATATTATACTGCTTTTTTTCTAGAAAAAAAGGTTCCGGAACGGAACAATAGGTTCCGGAACGCAACATTTATGGGCGGGCTAAAATCACGAGAAAAACGGGATTGGGTGTTGGCAGGGGTCTGAATAAACACTGAAAACAGTTTTAAAAAACACTGAAATTAAATTAAAATAACAAAATTATTGTTTTTATTATTAAAATAAAAAAACAACCCTACAGAAACTATTTTTAGTTGCTGAAAAAAGGTGCCGGAACGCCGTTCCGGCTCGTTCCGGCTGAAAAAACCCTGTATAATGTATAATTGTATGTGTGTGTGTGTGTGTTTGTGTGTGTAGCTAATTAATGCAATGTCATGTGCCCTTGTCACTGATTTCGGTTCTTAATTAGTAACGGAGTCAAAAACCTTCTTCCATCTAGAAAACAGAACGGCGGAAATCTTGCGAAGTCCGTAAATATGAAGGGTCAAGTGTGTCTAACTTTCCTAGGAAACGCATGCAGCTAGATTATAAACCTAGCTAGATATACATTAACCCGAACAGGTGACAGTGTCAAAAGCTTGCTTAAATCTGTCTCTAACAAACCATGCAGTAGACCTGAGCGGTCGACGTTATCAAAAGCCTTTGTTAAACCTAAGTGTCTATAGGAATGATACCTGTGCAACCCAGAACGATCAACTGCTTCAAACGCCTCCTGGATGTCTCTGAACGCACATCACTCGGTATATATACTCGCCAATCAGATACTGACAATCACTGGATGTGGTCTTTGTCATGTGGCATCTGTCGTCAAAACAATGCACAATTACATCGACCGACGATTGAGATATGCATGTCTGGGTATGTAGCCTACGTACTTGTGGACGTCAGAAGGCCTATATATTTATCTATGCCCTTTTGTATGCTTCTTTGCGTGTAATATGTATAAAATTGTGCTTGTCTGTCTTGTCTGTGCTTGTCTGTATGTATGCATGTAAGTGCGAATAATTACACATAATTTTATGTGTCTATGTCTGTATGTTTGTAGGCCTATGTATGTATGTCTGTCTGTCTATCTGTTTCTCTGTCAGTATGCATGTATGAATATATGTATGTATGTATGTATTATGCATGCATTTATGCATGCATGCATATGTATATATATACACACACATGCATACAATACAGACAGACAGGTTGAACTTAATGCCAAAATGCCGGCGTGTGAATTCCAAGACGTCACCGTCGGAGCAGGAAGAGCATTTGGCTCGGAAGACCAATTCATGACAGTTCATGATATAATTTGGAGAGTGATCTAGCGCTATATCATATTTCTATGATGATTCACATACGAAGTAAGTCATTGCTACGTGTTTGGTTAGTTTGTCCTTTCTTCATTCGCTCACCGTATACACAATAGGCCTACTTTTCCATTTTCTATCGTAAGCGCACACTTCTATTAGCCTACTCGTTAATATATACCTGCATATCTTACTGCAGCATCGACTTGTCGCACCTTTTTGTCTCTCTGACAACCCTACAGAAACTATTACGAGAATGATGATAAGCAATGGACCTCCAAGAGCACATTATTTGGGTAAAGTTTGAATTGTTAACCTCCTCCGTTTTCCATGATCTTTGCCACTGTCTTCTGGTTGGTTTGTCGAAGACACTTGACAAAATTTGAAAACTTTGTCTCGTCGAAGAATCTCACGACGTACAAAATTTCGGCGTTTTTTATCTCGGTTTAAACGTTTTCGTTGAATTAAATGACTTTGTTCCTCCGTTATGCAGTTGAGAGACAACAGTGAAGCAATTAACTCGTCATTTGGTTCAATATTTTCTAAGAGATAATTTCTGCTGTTTCTAATGATTGTAGATCGTTTCTTGGATTTTCCAAAGAAGTCTGAACAGACAAAACTATCTCTAGTTTTGAATAATATTACAGCTGTGTTACATTACAACACATCATCAATAGGGGCGCATTTTTGTTTGAAGTAAATAGAAACGGAGGTGATGAAGGTTATTAAACTTGAAAGACTAAATTGAAGCCAATAATGTCTATCTCTAAAACATCATGAACCAGGTGCAAAGTCACATCCGCTCTTTCGGTTTTTGGCCCTAAGAGTTCCAAAAATTATTGTCTGACCTATTAATTTTTCGCGTCCCGTGGTTTATAAGATACGAATTTAAAGTTTTCTGTACCCGGTATTTATATTGTGCCTGATTGAACTATCTTCCAGTTGTTTCATTACATGATGTATTTATAAGCAATCAAAAAATCTTTTAATGCGCCCCTATTACATTGGTGGCGCTTTTGTGAGGTACTTGAAATGTCTGGATAACTTGTTAACCATAATACGTGACGATATTGACACTCTGAAAGTTTTAAGATTATAATATTTCATCAAAGTAATCGCTTGTGGCTGAGGTAAATAAAGTATACGGTAATACTTGGAAGATATCTAACCTTTCAGGTAACGCCAGCTTGCCCTCTTGAACCGTTGTCCGGTAATTCTTCGATTGAAGCAAACGTCGACTGATATGAGAGACCTGATAACTTCTTCGTCTCTCTGCTTTGTTGATGAATTCAATATCCAATGCAGATAGGACTTTTGTAAGATAATGTCCAATATCTCCAGTGGAAGATCGTACAACTAAAATGCAAACAAATGCAAATTTACGTGTAAGATAATATTGGATATCACGATTAGTTTATAATAGAGTGCTATGAGAATACCAAATAAGTATACTTTAGCGTATACCGTAACATGCATTTCAACCGGTTCAGAAGACTAGATTCACTGCAAATTACAAGAGTTATCTAGTTGCTAAAATCTTCAAAGTATCATTTTAAAATATGTGGAATCCATTGACAAATGATATGTATTTCATAATAGTCCAAAGGTAATTTGTGCAGGCTTTATAATTTATTAACTGTCGGTTTTTCCATTAGGCCCTATGGCCATGGTTGGTGCTAACTGACGATTCTAAGCTTTCCCATATTCATGCTCCCATCTCAGAGGTAATCTCATGAACTTCAGTCATGTTCACACTCTACTTATTCTTCATATTTTTTACGAAACACCCGCTTTTCTCTTAAATTTATCACTTAGAATTGTATTGGGATTTCATCCCATCTAGTACAATTGGTAGAGTTTTTTGTTACCTGCTCATTGTGTGAGTGATTTATGTAGGCTAACCAAAATGTTTCCCTGCTTCAGGATATTCTCCTGAAGGTGCTGCATTCTTGTGCATGTTCACTGATTAATTGGTAGCCTCACCAACATGTGTATTAAATTCACGTAAACAAAACAATTCAGAAATGGAGAAAACACTTTAGAATTTTAATGTCCGTTGACATACTCGAGCAACAAGTCAATTATTCTGTCAACGGATGACAGACAGAGAGGATAGAAAGAAACAGAGAAAGATAAAGATAGATTACGATGAAAGTCGCTTCAAGTGAGATCGCCAAGGAGTTCAATATACTGTTAAACTTGTTGCTCGAGTATTTAGAAATATAGAGCACAATCTTACCGTTGTACTAGAAGGAGCTTTGTTCTGTTCATCTTTTTCATGCAGCTGTTCTTTAAATAGAAATATTAACGAAATATTAAATTGCTTTCATCGTTTGTATTACATCGTTTGTATTACATCGTTTGTATTTCCAGTATTTACACAGGAAATAGATTGATAACGATTAAGAGAACCACCTTATAAGTCGGAATTGGCAAGCGATCCGAATGATCTAAGTGCTACTTTTATCGAATGACAAATTGATATTATGCTTCCTATCGTGTGGAAAATAACAAAAACTGTTGAATTATAAGTAGGCCTAATAGGCGGTTTCCAATGGTTTCGAAGAGTTTAATGGCGACAGATTGACGCATTTGCTGCATATATGTAATTTACGAGGGTGCGAGGGATATCCGTACCCCACTTCTTGCATTGGATGGTACCGTATCCCTCACTTTTCATACCCATTGTTTCTGCCCATTATTCTTTTATCTGAGGAAGCCCTCAAGATTCAAAGCAATTACCGAGCATTATCATCAGTGTGCTCACCATCATAATTGTCGCAATTACTATTATTATTATTATTATTATTATTATTATTATTATTATTATTATTATTATTATTATTATTATTATTATTATTATTATTATTATTATTATTATTATTATCATCATCATCGTCATCATCATCATCATCGTCGTCGTCGTCGTCATCATCATCATCATCATCAAGCCTATAATTATTATTATGCTTGTTATACAAACGATGTCGTTATTATTATTAACAGTCGCGAAGCTGAAACAATGCAAAATCCGGTATCCCTCTTTCTAGACCAAAGTTACGCACCTGATTTGTTTGAACTTTAAATTGACTGTTGTTACATTTCAATTGGTTGTAATAACTTCTGTCCTCATACCGAGATTGTAAAATGTGTCAGTCGGTGCTCTAAACAGCTCCATTTTGACCTATTCTTGCGCAGTCTATGCGTTGCTTTTCAACTTTGCTTTATCAATCCTGCATCGTCGATGTTTTTCTGTTTCAAAGTTTCAGTGTTAATAGGCTTAGGCCTACTTAGTAATAAAGTTGTGTAGTGTATGCGTTGATCGCGCGAGATTCGAGGTTGCCGACCAGCAGTCGAAGAACATTCGGGTGTTGAAGTGTAACTTATTCGATGAACATTCGCAAAGCAGCAAGAGCTTCCAGAAGCGACTCCGACCGACTGAGCAGTGAGCACGACCGACAGACTGAGCGACTTTACAACCTTAACGTTTCGCTTAAATGCTCTACCGGTCGGCGTCGCTTGGTCTACATATTTTACACATGCTCGAATACGAGCACACTACGTGGCTTGACTACAGGTGCCATTCCCCTATCTAGTCTAAACGCTGCATGTAGTGCATTCCAGCCACGCATACGCTCTGCTCATTTCTCTCTGCCTGTCTGTCTTTCCATCTCTGTGTCTGTCTCTCTGACTGTCTGTCTGCCTCCCTTTCACTCTGTCTCGCTATCTCTATCAAATGCCTGTGCGTGTCCTATACACCACTACAGTAGTTTGTTTTCGCTTACCTCTTCTGCGAATTGTATTAAATCCGAATTTACGTTTATTCTGAGTAGTACAATTGGTTCGATTCTAGGCCACTGTTCAGTAAACAGTGCAAATGCCCATCACAGGTGCAAATGCCAATCGCAGGTGCATCAAGGTCTAAGGTGGAATCTAACCCACGCGGCATGTAGCGAGATCGTAAAATAGCATGTATGTCATTATGGTTCAGGAACATTTATCATCTAATTAAAAATCAGTTAGGCCTATAGATATAAGGGATAGTTCGTTAACGCGCCTTTGTCATTTTTGTGTGGTTATCGGAGCGAAAGTTATACTCGCTAGGTGTCGGAAGGTGAATGCGTACAAATACCTTTCTTTCCTTCCTCGCTTAACTGAGCATCGGTGGTGCAGCGTTAAGCTTTCCGCCGGGCAAGCGAAGGGTCGTGAGTTCGATTCTACCCTCGAGCTGTGTAATTTAGATTTATTTCTTTTAAACAGGCAGAGATGAGTAACAGGACTTATGATAGGTGTGGATCGATGAGTGGCTGCTGGATGGCGCATTGGTACCAACTCGCAAATAAACGCGGGGTTCACAGTCATGCTTACAAGTCGACGGCGCTGGCCAATCACAGTTCACAGTTCAAAATTCTGCGCGCTTATTCAGGTCAGGTTGCATCATTGTTTTTCAAAATGTCTGACGGTGCAGATTTCATATTGGATATCGCTAAATCATCAAAGGATGATATACGTTCAGTTATTAACACCGTTTTTTAAATCCGCAATGATAGAGTCAGCTTTGAGAAGAAGTTACAGACGATTCGCGATTTGTTGCGTAAATCAGCGAAAGGGAAGATTGTTAGGTCTAAAGGTAAGTGCTTCTGAATCGTTGTATCGAATTCCTTTTTACTGAGCAAGTCTTTCACTCTCAATTGCTTAGTAGGACGTGATGGGCGCACTTAGTGGCTGCCTACAGTTAAATTCGACTCCTGTAATAACTTATGAACCTCCGTTCATACTATGACTTGTAATCATATTGCGTTGCAGTGTTACCACTGTAGAAAAATGAAAAAACCCAAGTTGGGACACTAAAAAACCCAAGAAAACCCAAGGTAGGTTTTCTGCAGACTTTGATGATGATGATGATGGTAAAATAAGAAAAACCCAAGCAAAAAACCCAAGTGTCCAGGAAAAAACCCCATTTCCCAAGTTCGTCTGAATATTAACGATTCTGCAGAGGTCTCGCAAAACGAGACCGCTGTATCTTCAGTGTTGTTCGCCAGGGGTAGTCTGAATATTAACGATTCTGCAGAAGTCTCGCAAAACGAGACCGCTGTATCTTCAGTGTTGTTCGCCAGGGGTATTAGTCTGAATATTAACGATTCTGCAGAGGTCTCGCAAAACGAGACCGCTGTATCTTCAGTGTTGTTCGCCAGGGGTATTAGTCTGAATATTAACGATTCTGCAGAGGTCTCGCAAAACGAGACCGCTGTATCTTCAGTGTTGTTCGCCAGGGGTAGTCTGAATATTAACGATTCTGCAGAGGTCTCGCAAAACGAGACCGCTGTATCTTCAGTGTTGTTCGCCAGGGGTAGTCTGAATATTAACGATTCTGCAGAGGTCTCGCAAAACGAGACCGCTGTATCTTCAGTGTTGTTCGCCAGGGGTAGTCTGAATATTAACGATTCTGCAGAGGTCTCGCAAAACGAGACCGCTGTATCTTCAGTGTTGTTCGCCAGGGGTAGTCTGAATATTAACGATTCTGCAGAGGTCTCGCAAAACGAGACCGCTGTATCTTTAGTGTTGTTCGCCAGGGGTAGTCTGAATGTTAACGATTCTGCAGAGGTCTCGCAAAACGAGACCGCTGTATCTTCAGTGTTGTTCGCCAGGGGTAGTCTGAATATTAACGATTCTGCAGAGGTCTCGCAAAACGAGACCGCTGTATCTTCAGTGTTGTTCGCCAGGGGTAGTCTAAATATTAACGATTCTGCAGAGGTCTCGCAAACCGAGACCGCTGTATCTTCAGTGTTGTTCGCCAGGGGTAGTCTGAATATTACCGATTCTGCAGAGGTCTCGCAAAACGAGACCGCTGTATCTTCAGTGTTGTTCGCCAGGGGTAGTCTGAATATTAACGATTCTGCAGAGGTCTCGCAAAACGAGACCGCTGTATCTTTAGTGTTGTTCGCCAGGGGTAGTCTGAATGTTAACGATTCTGCAGAGGTTCGATGGCAGGCCTGTCGCCTTGATTTAAGTCATAGCATGGATGGCACTTTGTGTTCATTAGGGACCGTATAGAAATCGTTGATTCTGCTAAGGTCTCTTTTTAACGAGACCTTTGATGCTTTCAAGAATAAACTAAATTTATTTAAATTGATCGATTGATGCAAATATCGCAAAATCGCCAAGTGTTTTGGAATAGCGTTTTTTTTGTTTCAGATCGAAGAGGGCTGAAGGGGTCCCAAAAACCCTGCTCCGCCACTGGTGGTCTCATTTCTTCAAAAGCGTCGGGTCCATCTGACACAGAGAATTTCAAATCCAAAATTCTCCCACAAATACGAGAACGTATTGAAAAATATGAACAGATGGAAAATAGTGCTGATGAATCTGAATGGATTCTGAATCTTGATTTTATCAATAAGTTTGAATTATTGGATTTGGATTCCATTAAAAAGACACACTTGGTGGTCACTGAACAAGAAAGAATGACAACAAATCTGCATCTTGTAATGGCTTATCACCGTGGATTGATTTATTTGACCGCACGTAAATTTTCGCCTACAGATGCAATTGTTAAACAATGGTTCCCTCAGGAATTCAACGTGGCCTATGCGACCATTCAACGATATATTGCATTCACAACTATTATCAAAACCTATCCGCGCCTTCTATTTTGTGGTTTGACGTTTTCCCAGTTCTCAAGTCATCATAACCGTATTAAGGAGCATCTCATCACAGACAATGAACTTGCTAATAGGCTGAAATTGGAATTCAATATATCTGTACATAACAAATGTCTTGACATTACGCCGGTGAACGTGCCCACCTTTCCAGCAACCAAATTGCCGTTTGCTGTAAATCCAGATCATGTTTTCGAAGATGATACAGACGTCAACCCAGAGAGACCTATCCTTGACGATAAAGCTATTACAGAGTTCTATAAACATTGTGCTGAAGCGGAAGTAGGAAGAACAAATCTGTCTGACGACCTGCTTGATATGGATATTAACCTGGAACCGAGTTCACCCATCGCCGGTACCAGTAGAATGATTCTGTAAAAAAATAAGCTGGTTTCCATAACTTCGCTTTTGGACGCATGAGAAAACTTAAAGATTACGATTACGATAGACATAATTGTTATTAGACTGAATTACTGAAATATTATAATTTTGACTATGATAGACAAATACATTAAGCATATATGCTTCTCGCTGTCTTTTGGAAATGAAAGGATTATTCCAATACATTACCACAGCGCGGATATTACCAGTTCATTAGGGGGTCGTATAAAAATCATCGATTCTGCTACGGTCTCCTTTAAGGAGACCTTCGATGGCAGACCTGTCGCCTTGATTTAAGTCTTAGTATGGATGGCATTTTGTGTGTGTTCTTTCGGGGTCGTATAAAAATCGTCGATTCTGCTACGGTCTCTTTTAAGGAGACCTTCCATGGCAGGCCTGTCGCCTTGATTTAAGTCTTAGCATGGAATGATATGCTAGTGCTAGCACACAGATCTTGCCAATCGAAATTTTTCAGACAATTGTATATATCTAACGACCACAAGTTTAAGCTAATATATCAGCCTTCTAATTTAATCTAGTATCCGTTTCCGTATATATTTTCGGTTTTTTTTGCTCTTGCTTTTGGTCGTTCGTTACAGCAATGATTCAGTTTTAGAACCAGCCCCGGAGAAGGAATTGTCCGGACAGCCCCCTCGTATATTTGTCTTATGTATTCATTATGTGTCGTACACGTATAATTGTAGGACTTCTACTCCTACCACAGTGTGACTGGGGTTGCTTGTTACTGTAAGTCTGTAATACTGGTACGCAATCGGAGTCGTTGTAAGATTAAAAAATGACGGAGCAGCTTCGGTGTTTAATAATGCCTGCGTCGATCTTAGTAATTGGGTGAACGTTGATCCATCGTTACTTCCGTTTAAAATCCAGTTTGTAATCTGGTATGTGCCTCTGTTGTGTCTTATCGCTTTCAACGCAATTCTCCAAATTTTAACAGGCTCAGGACATTTTATCTGCAGCCAGACATTTAGGATTGATCTACTATCCGCGATCCATGTTCCGTTTGAACCATCTGCATTTAGACTATTGAAAGCTCCATACGCTTGATACTTGTCAGTAACAGTTGAACTAGCACTAGCGATAAATCCGGTAACACTTTCATCAGCCTCCAAAATAGGTATGTATCCGATATGACACTTTTTAAGAGCAATATTATCCGCTCTACTAAGAGCGTTATCGACGTAATTTTTGGTGGAGGCATCTTGAAGGTTAACGGGGTCTTTTAAATCGGTTATAGATTTTTGTCTCATAACGATATCTTGGTAAACATCGATTTTATGGTCACTGGACGATTTACCGAATCGAATTATATTTTCCGTTCCCACTTTGCACAAGAAACCTTCGATCGATTGCAACGTTATAGGTTGGTTTAAATAACCTTCTATTTTGTTTGACAGATTACCCAGTATCAAAGCAAACAGTTTGTTTCCGCGTAGATCCTTACACCCCATATTACGTTGACGATCCGAGCCCACACTTAAAAATAGATTGCCGGTCATAACGTCACCAGTCTTAGAAACTTTGTTTACACCGCTATTAATATCTACGTAATTTTTGGTAGCACCATCTTGGGAATTAGTAGGTTCTAACACGTTGACCAGTTTATGAGAATCTAAATTAATATTCTCGGTCGCGGCGTTTGTTCCATCCATACGAAGGAAAGTAGCATTTGCTTGAGACAATGTAACTCCTCCGGCAATTATTCTTTCCGAGTATCCAACATCAGTATGTCCGAATTTATCCACAGGCATTTTTAGTATATATTAATACAATGTATATATATTTTATTTATATTAAAATAAACCGTCTGGTGAGCTCATGAGCTCAAAGGAGGCTGAATAGCCTACCACGATTTAAGTATCGTATATGTATAATTGTATGCTATGAAGTCCTACGTTAATCTGACCGATAATAATAGTCCCACCGGGAATATGTGTTTTCGTAAATCTGTAATACTGATACGCAGTATTCGTTGAAATATTGAAAAATGACGGGGCAGTTGCGGTTCTCAATAACGGAGTCGTCATCGTAAATAACGTCGTAAATGTCGAATCGCCGTCGTTACGCCCTGATATGGTCCAAAAGACACTGTGTATTTTATATACATTATCGATGGCTTTCAACGCGATTCGCCAAATTTTAACCGGCTCTGGACATTTTATCTGTATCCAGGTATTTAAAGAATCATTAGAAACCCAAGATCCGTTCAAACCATCCGCGTTTAGACTATTGAACGCTCCGTACGCTCGATATCCGTCTTTGTGCGAACTGGCACTAGCGACGAATCCGGTACTACTGTCGTCGGTTTCTAAATTAGGTATATATCCGAGATAACATTTTTTATGAGCATTATCTACGTAATATTTGGTAGCACCATCTTGGGGATTGGTAGGTTCTAACACGTTGACAATTTTATGAGAATCTAAATTAATATTTCCAGTTGCAGCGTTTGTTCCATCCATACGAAGGAAAGTAGCATTTGCTTGAGACAGTGTAACTCCTCCGGCAATTACTCTTTCAGAATATCCAACATCAGTATGTCCGAATTTATCCACAGGCATTTTATAATATATATATATAGATATATATATATATTAAAATAAACCGTTTATAACTTCTTGAAAATTAGCGCCATCGTCCATCATCTTCAACACGTACAGACACAGATGACCGCAAAACACTTCGTTATCGGGCTGTATTCGTTCGCTGTTATAATAAACCGGACTGCGTAAATATTCCAATAGCTCGGTAGGTGGAGGGAGACCATAGCCATCGAAATATTTCGCCGAAATTTCGCCTTTCTTCTTGATCCAACACACCCAATGAGTCCCGCTCCCACTAGATTTATCTAGGTTAAGAATGCCGCTTTCGTTAGTACTCGGTCTCTCGGGCAACTCGTCTCGTAGGAACACGCCTCTACAGTTTGTGATATTTAGTTTCTTCTTAGCGGCGTCTAGCAGTTGTATATTCGACAAAGGAACATTCGGTAACACGACTCCGCAAACGTCGATTTCTGTAACACTTCTAAAACTCATTTTATAATCAACGAATAGATTCTTTATGTGCTCAGCGTAACGAGTAATGTCCGTAAGCTAATGTATGAATACCGTCTTCCATTATTACTCGTTTGTCATCATCCGCGGATAATGCGACTTTATTTACCTGTTCGGTATAAATATCGTGATGATACGATCTAAAAACGTTCATTTTTCTTAGTCGTTCTCTCTTGGTAAAAAGACAGTTTTTATAATCATCATGAGTTATCGTTTTCTTAACAACATTTTGCTTAATGCCTTTACACTTCTTGTGTTCTTCACCATCCATTCTATACGAGTACAACTTGGCCCTTAAACCTATAAACTCGTAAATCTGTTTTCCTGCTGATTCGTCTTTGAACATACCGATTACTTTCTTGTTCAGTCCGGTCTTTAAACCCGATGGGTGATCTTCAGGGTAATCACTCGTATCGAATCGAACCGCAACGTCTTGAGCGATATCGTCGTAAAAATCTTCTGTTTGTATTTCATATGCCAACGAATCTGTATCGGTAAATAACAATTTAGCTCTATCGCCGTATTTTTGCCGTATAAAATTGTAATGAAAGTCGTACATCAAAGTTTTACTTAAATCTAATATGCACATGCCTAGGTATATCGGTTTATTATAAAACAACTTCGTTCTTTTCATGTGAACGGCGATTAGATTCTCGTCGAAAATCGTCAGGCGGTCATAATTCGTTTTTGCTGCTAGCTTAATAGCTTCCTTCTCGTGACATACCAATTTTATATCTACATGATTTTCGATTCTTTCAAGGGTTTTTCCAAAGACGCTATTGTTCATCAATTTGAAAAAGTCTTTCTCAAAGTTATTAGTAGCACTCGTTCTCAAGTTTGTGTTTAGATCTACATAATACTTCAACCAAGGACTTTCTTCGAATAGTATCCCTCTGTGAATTTTCGCGATTTTCAACCCGAGACTTTCGTACAACTTTAAATTTTCGTGATGTACAACGTATTTCTTTTTATCGTTCAAGTTTGGAATTAGTTTTGGTATTTTATATGTAAATTCCGACGAGATGCTCTCGGGAGCCAGGGGGTAGTCGTTGTGGAGATCGTGCAATTTTTCAGAATAGTCTAAATCGACTTCCAATATACACGATCCCAATAAATTCCAATTATTTAGCTCGTCTTCACTCATCCATTTAAATCCACGAGTCGGTAAAGGCTTGCTCATCGCCCAACCGTATAAATTATTAGCGTCTAGATAAGTTATATATGCCGAAGGCTCGCTGCTATCGAATTTATCCGCCGTCATATACTTATTGTTGGCTTTCCCATAACGATTCGAAATTGTGCTGATTCCTCCTCTTATTCCTTGCTTAATCATCAGAATCATATCGTAATCGCTCAACAACTCCAACTTTATACCGGTCAACTTCAAAGCAGCATCCCAGGCCAGTCCCGGAGAAGTGTAATACCATGCGGGATCTAGTCGGTAATTCTTCATGCATACGTCTCTAAAGTTTTCGAAAACATCGGCTAAGAGTAGAACATCCGAAACATTGTACAGGTCGTGGTATTCTCTAAACGTTTTACATCCGAATGCATTCCATACATTTTTGGCGTGATCGTAATCTTCGTCGCTAATATCTGAGTCGTTCAGCCGCGAATAAAATGCGGACTTCGGAGGTAGTTCGGTTTCGTTAAATATAGCGACGGAAGTAACGTAATCGTACGGGTAAATTCCTTTTTTAAGTAAAAGATCGAGCTGTTTCCCAGAATATAATGCACCAAGATTTTTACATTGTTCTTTCTTCAGATTCTTCGATAAAGCGTCAAGACTCGATGCCATGAATCTATAACTGTCGATGAATCGCAATTCACGTTTAACGTTAATTTCTTTCCCTTCTTTGTTTAGAAACTTATCAACGATCACTTCTCTGCTAAACGATATGTACTTCTCTTCGTTATTAGGAATGCATTTAATTTTCTCATTCTGATCACCTCGCAATTTTTTTTACGAACAGATGGCTATCGTATCCGGACAGATTATGGAATACTACTGGAAAGAACCTCGGAACTTTATAGTCTAGATTACAACCATTATGAGCGGCCCCTCTGAATTTACCGCTCAAATGACAGTGGTCTCTAACCCGATCTGCACCCAACGCCCCTCCACAGATATGACATAAAGTAGTTTCCTTAAACTTTTTTCGGTCATCTGGAGTAAATATCATCTTCTTCGGAAATTTAAACTGATTGTATATTCGTTTTATAGTCTCTTCGAGACTATCTACGAATATTTGACCGATATCGTCGTCTTCGCTTTCGGCCGTGTACGTTACAGGATCTTGTTGATATAATATATCGTCGAAGCATTTTACATAATAACAAAACGAGCTAGGCGTGTGTTTTTGGTATTTATCGGTATAAGACACGCGAGGATCTGGCTGGCAAGTGGCTATAGGTTTGATGAAAGATTCGAAATCTGCATAAACTATAAAGGGAACTCTCATCGACCTATTATAATTTTTAAAACTTAACGTAGTTCCCGGTTCTGGGACTTCTATTTTTTGAGCGGCGTTTTGCGAACAGTACTCGGAATGTTTATTGAGCGCTTCTATTCTTGTATAACCGTTTAAACATCTTCTACAATAGTGCATTGATATAGTTGACTTCTCTGTACGTGATGACATCAATCTGTTGAAATTCTTTATCCAACAATAATGTTTCTTATCTCCGTCCGAAATAAGCAATAGTTCAACGATAGAAACCTTGGGCCTCTCATCCCGTTGATTCGACACATAAATTGGGAATACTATCTTATTTTCATAACCGAATACGTCAACGCTGATATTATTATTTCTTTCAAACTTGCCTATTATATTAGCATCGGCAGCAACCGGAAATTCGATACCGCTCCAATCGAGTTGCTTCGATTGTTTGATTAATTCTTTCGTAATTCTTTCGGGATGATTGTCAGTTGGATTTAATGCTCTAGTAATGCACCACTTGAAACATTGCTCGTCATTATTCTTCATATTGATAATAGCCTTTTTGCTAGATAGTTCTGTAGGCAACGGAACGTAAGAACTGCCTTTCAATGGTTTATAAACAGCAGTATTGACATCTAACTTTACAACATTCACGAATCTCCAATTACTTCCACGCATCTGGAAACTGGCCATAGTCTCTGGGATCTTATTTATTGCATTATCGTATATTTCGTTGATATCGGTAGCATCTAAAATAACTTCAGTCTTCGAGACGAATGGAACATTCGCGGATTCTTCTTCTCCAGATTTCATATCAACGCGCTCCATGGTACATGTAAGAACGAGTTGAACCTTAACCTGACGATTTCTTGACAACATACTAACCACCTGCGGTCTAACGGCGTTAAGAAAAGACACGGCATCGATTCCAGAAGAACCATCGATCGTGTATTGTTTAGTAAATCCTTTAATAGCCGATGCAGTCTTTCGAATTTCAAACTTCTTTGTATTGATTTTAGTAAAGAGACTCTTTATTTTCGATTTTAACGATTCCAATCTTTCGTTCACATGTTTCTTTACTTTAGGAGGTATGTAACTAATTAACCAATCTGCGAAAGAATTAATATTCGACCTAACATTAGTTTTCAACTCGCTGAGAACTTTATTTGGCGGGGAAATATACTTGGTCGGAGTAAGAATTGGGGTTCGAATATCGGGAACTGGAGAGTCGAGCAAGTTTCCTCCTCCATTAAAATCGTTGCTCATAGCAGCAATCAGATCCGCTTTTCGCAGTTTCCAATATCCGACCAAGCCGCTCCGTTTTGCCATGACTCTCAATTCTTTTACAGTTTTCAACTTGTAGTCCATTCCTTTATATATACATATATATATATTCATTTCTTTAAGTGTTGTTTAAGAAAAACACAAACATTTTATTTATGTTTAATTTTTTATTTATTTTATTTTTTCCCAAAATCTCACAGCTCATTCACAACGGAATCGATAGTTTTGTCGTTAATGCGATCGTACACCTTGATTTTGTATCTATTTCGCCATACTTTTCCATTATACCATTCTATTATTGGTGCATTTTGCCCGTGCGCCTTAGCTGCTTTGTACATCGACGGATACACGACAACATCACCGGTTTCTAGGTCTAAGATTTCTACTTTTCTCGGCTGATTTCTGATATACCTCGTTCTATCATACGCGCCTTCCTGGTAGTTTCTTTTAAGTATTCGTTCTTTCCGATATTCTTTCCAGTATCCTTTCTGATATTCTATCTGATATGCTTTCCGATATTCTTTCTGCTGCTCTTTCTGCAGTTCTTGCCTTTGTCGTCTCTCTAGTTTCTCTAGTTTCTCTTTTTCTGAGTTATCTTGAACACAAATCTCCATTGCGCTCAATAGAGCTATAAGCTCGGGCTTGTTGAGATGAGCACAACCCTTAACGTTGTGCTGGACCAGTAAGCTTCTCAGCTCTGGAAGTTTCATCTTCTTATTACTAATATAAGTAAACATCTCTTTATGTATGTTTAAGAAAAAAAAGAAATTTTATTCATAGCCTTCACCCTTAGCATTTAGCATTTAAATCGCGGCGATTTAAGACGAGCTTCTACCGTAGACGACGTTTAGCTTCTGTCCGTCCGATTGAAACTCCAGCAACTTGTCCGAAATTACGATAGCATAAGCTTCGGTTTCGGCCGGCACTGCCGTATTAAATATTGCTTTGATCTGAATATCGACGACCGACGATTTTAACCGCTCGGATTGTTTGCTAACGTCAAAAACCATTAGCGGATATAGATCTCTGTAATCACTCGGTGTTATATTACTCTGCGTTATCAACTGATCCATTCCGTAGAATTTTTCGCTAAACGTTGCCGCTGCTCGGTACGCTCTCGAGATTTGTTGATTAGGAAACGATAGGTTGTAGTCTACAGCAGGGTATCTTTCCTGATTCATCATTACGTACATGTTCTTAAGATTGCAATGGTCGAAGATCGACGGATTAACTTCTTGATTTCCGTCACGACTTGTCTGAAATCCTACGATTATATACCTCGGTTTTTCCGGAGATGTCTTGACGCTAAGTCTCCAACTGAAAGTAGTCGACTGAGGAACCGTTATGGTGTCGCATTGACGTGCGCGATAGGCTACAGCCAACGATGCTTTCGATTCGATCGTTTTATACAACTGCATTTTTTCCATATCAGATGGGATAACGTGCGGCATAAACCACGATATCTTCTCTATTGCAACTTTTCCAGCCGCTGCATCGGTACCTCTGTAAATAGCATCGTCGTCGGCTTTACGCACTAACGTTAGCGTATGTTTCAAACCGTAAACAATCTTGTCGTAATCATCGCAAAAACCGAAGATATGCTTTAATGCAACTATGAAGCTGAACGTTCCCTTAGCAGTTGGTTTTTGAATAAGATACTGTTGTCTGACCGCAAACCCTACATTAGCATTAACGGTTGCGGCATTGTCTTTGTACCACAGCTGATTTAAACCTTGTGCCACTTGAAAATCGTTTGGGTATTTAAGCAATCCAAGCATCGTGGTAGCTTGACCCGGGTGAAATAAAGTTTCTATTTCTTGATTCGATAGAGAATACGATATTTGACTAAATAGATGCATTAACCCGTTGTTTGTAACAACCACTTCATCGGCATTAACGTATGCGGTGTTATCCGCTTTAGTCAGTCTTCCCTCGAATAGGAAATACGATTCTGAAGGGTGGCTGAACAAGTCTTGGAGTTCAATGTTTATACGAATCTCGCCCGTTGTGTTTAGATTCGTTCTCGCAGTAGGTTCGTACTCGTGAAATTCGTATCGTTCGATACTCTCGTCCGTCAAAGGTTGTTCCGTGAATCTTAGTATATCTGATTGCATTTTTTTATTAATAATATATGATTTTATTTTATTTAAATATAAATAACCTATGCAACTTTCAATCCACCTCCGTTTAAACGTCTAACGAGATCTTGAATTCTAATAGCGCTCTTTGCATTGGAATTCATACCGTGCCCCATCATTAAATTATTTATATTTGTACTCTTCGAACGCGTTCCGTCGTTAATAAGTCTATTTAGGACGTCTTTACTTTCTTGAGTTAGCAAGTCTTTGCCTTCATTCAGCTGCGGTTGGAACGCTAAAAGCGCTGGAAGCGTTTGTGAAGCGAGTTCCGTAGCAGCTGACCTTGTAGTCGGTAAATTTTTGGGACTCATAATTTTAGCAACCGCTTTATCGACTAATCGTTTCCCGGCGTCAGCAACGACAGTTTTACCAACATCCAGCGCTTTCTGCCCGATGTCTTTAGCCGCATCTTTTCCTACGCTGAGAGCGGTGGACGCTATTTGTTTAGCCGCATTCGACGTAAATAGTTTCTTGAAAAAACCCGCAACAATATCGAATATTCCCGCCCCTCCGATAACATATTTTTTCTTATACCTTCTTTTAGCAACTACTAACATTTTTTATATTAATAGCATTATATTTTTATATTCATTTTTATTTATCGCTCCTTGTCTTAGTAACTCGTCGCATATACCAACTATCTCATTTCTCACACCCGTATTCCCCGCCTCGAAGCTGGCCATTCGCAGAGATAACATTTCTATTAATGCATTAGGATCTTGAGGAATAACGATACGCTGTAGGCCTATTCCTTTACCTTGCGCCTTTGACATCATCGAGTCCCATATCGGTTTAATAATATTTTTATATTTTAAGCTCCTAGAGGATTTTGGTTTACTTGGATTTTTCGGCTGCCTCATAGCATTCGTTATCTTCAGAATCTCGGCATATTCTTCCCGATCGTTTGCATTGAAAATCGACTCGTCCGGTTTGGCCATCGTTAATAATTCCCAAAGTCCTGGAGTTCCTTCGTATATCTTAGGCCTATCGCCTACCGTCACGTTATTGCCGTCGATCGATATAGGACTGTCGCCTATATAAAATTGGCCGGCTTTTGAGTTTATACCGAACGTTGTGTCTACCGTCTTTTTATCGGACGCGTATTGTTGCAGGTACTTCACCGCAATATCTCCTAGTTCTAAGGTTTTTATATCTTCTAGGCCTACCGGGTCTTCTCCGTAAGCCTGTATCGAAGGGTATTGAGGAAGCTGAATGGCTTTTAACGATGTCGAAATAGAAGCGGGAAGCGCTTTTAAAGCGTTAGCTGTCTCTGCAGAGTTTTCTTTTTTAGTAGATAACAAAGCCTTTTGTTCTTTTGAAATTGTTGATTGCGAGTCGACTATTGGTTTGTACAATCTCGTTAATTCTCGTTGTAGTCCGATGTCTCCTAATCTCTCGGATAAAAAGTTTTGTCGAATATTCTTCTTCGATTTCAGAAACTCCTCAACGATAAAATCTCTTTTTGCGGGATCGGTTATCTTTAGAAACGACATTATATTTTACTTATATAAGCTTATAGCTATATTTTTTAAACGTAAATTCGAACGTAAATTCGAACGTAATTACGAACGTTGATTTCGAACGTTTAATTTACGTTCCAGTTAAAACGTTCTCGTTAAACGTTAATTTTTCTGTGCTAATTTTGGTTTTATTTTTAATTTTTTCTTTCATATCGTTGAATTTCACAAACTCGCTTAGAATTAGCGAATATTCAACGTCTGAAATATTGTCGTCCACAAGAGCTTTTGAAATAAGGCTACTGATTGTGTTTAGTTTTGCTTCCGCTAACGTTTTGATCTTTTCGTGCTTTGTCAATTTCAGTGCAAGCTTCTTACTAACCTGTCCTCCGATAATAATTAACAATCCTACACCTACTGCCGTACCTGTTGCTATCGCTATGGCCGGAGTTGCAATAACAGTAGCCAGAGCGGCCAGTCCCGAGCTGCTGAGCCCCATCACAGTTACTATCAGAGCGTTGTCGATAATGCTAATCATTCTTATGTTCCTACGATACTTTGTACTTAAGGCGGTCCTTTTATCGCGTTCTTGTTCGATTTCTTTTTGAATTTCGTTAATTTTTTTAAAACGATACGATTGCGCTGAATTTTCCATATGTTTATATTCCATTATTATTATTATTATTAAGATTTTTTAAATTTAAACGTGGTAATTAATGTAGCATAGCGAATCTTTTTCGTTAATGATGACTACAGAATCGGAATTGTTTTGAATTGTAATTACAATGTCTGCTACATCTTCACAAATGGTTGAGTCTTGCAAGCTACATTTCTTTTCTTTAATCGCCTGTCTAAGCGAGACTAGACAGACTCCCCTAGTTAGTCGAACGCCAAATCCTAGCTCTTGCGAGACCGACGATCTGGGTTGAATTGTGATCGCTCGTTGTGCGAAAATTTCCCAACGCTGTGAGCCCGGTTGTCTTATAGCCCGATTCGTTACTTCTTTAGGCAACCAAAATACTGATTCTGGTCGAGTTCTAACTCTGCTCGGAGAATTGCGTTTTGTTATAAACTTGTGTATTGGCATACCGTAT
Organism: Allolobophora icterica; assembly: GCA_963556255.1. NCBI lineage: Eukaryota > Metazoa > Annelida > Clitellata > Crassiclitellata > Lumbricidae > Allolobophora > Allolobophora icterica. Next base: position 4,534,989 of record OY744611.1, on the reverse strand, counting down.
CGCGACATTATATATATTATATATATTTATATATATATTAAAACCTTTACAGAATCATACCAAGAAGGGGTCCAAGGATTGGAATACTAGAAAGTACTTTTGAAATGGGATTGTCGTTTCCAAGAATCAATCCTGAACCATTGACAAATCCAGAACCTCTGCGCATGTACAGTCCTTCTCCTACACCGTCTAATCCAGATCCTGACCATGGTTTCAGGTAAAGACCTGCTGCGTGCGGAACCATCTTGTAGCTTCTTCCTCCTTTCTTTATGTATAAAGCACCTCCATTAACACCCGATCCCATCATTTTGCTAACACCTGTACTCGCTAATCCGCTTAAAGCTCCAGTTGCAAGACTTGGCAGAACCCTAGAAAGAAGAAATTTTCCAGCTGTAGCTAGAAGTGGTAATAACGCTGGAAGAAAACCGCCTTCGACTTTCATAATATTATTATGGTCTATTTGCGTTTTACTCATTTTGAGCGTAGTACCAGTTCCATTCTGATATGCTTTCGCCATTTTATTAATTTGTGCTCGTGTAAGAGCTAAAACGTGTTCCCCGGATAGATCTCCGTGAGTTAGTCTTATACTCGTTCCTGTCCCTGCCTCAACTGCGCGTTTAATTTTGTCTTTTTGTCCATCCGAAACATTAACTTTTGTATTGGTATATCGACTCATTTTATATATATAATTGAAATTAAAAACTTTAATACCACGATAATTAATTCTCACACTTCTCTAATTTTAAACCTGATCGACAACTCCTCTCCTCGAAGGTTGATTAGTTTTCCATTTTGATCTGTGAGTTTTGTTTCCATAGCTGAAATCGTAAATAGCGTAATAGGAAGATATACTAAATTAACGGGCACTTCTATAATCTTGTATCCGGGGCCTACATTCGGGAAAAAGGAATATATAATGTTTTCCGTTGTTCCGTTAGAGTACGAAGATCCTATTACGTCGCTGGTTACTCTCAAACTATTTACGTTCATTATATTTACTATGTTCTCGGATTCGTTATATCCTTCTGAATACACTCGGCTATTAAATCCTAAAACAGTTCTAATCGAGTTCTCGATTGTCATATTAACCTGATAGTTAGCACCGATATCTAACACCGACTTCAAAGTATTGTTGTTCGCTTGTAACGTTATACAGTACGCATCTCCCGTTTCGTCATAATGTCCTGATTGTTTCATGATTCTCTGAATGTGTTCGTTTATATCTACGATTTCGTAACTTCCTTCTGGGATTTCTATAGTAAACCACGTTTTACTATTATCCGGCGAATACACAAACTTGTTGTTTCCAGAATATATATTCGGGAAGGAATTATAAGTCTCAAGATTAACAAGACACATTTCATACTTTTTGTTTTTGTCAAGTTGAATCAGAGGATTAAATTTTGTTCGAATTTGCGTGCTCCTTTCGCTCACCAAAATGCTGAATGACTCTTTAGGCTCCGTGTTACGAGCGATCTTTTCTGTGTTCAGAACTATCTTTTCTAACCGCGCTTCCATTTTATATATATATATATAATATATATAATATATAACTTATGAAGAAGCTGAAGGCTTATGCTGAAGGCATATAAAATGTATCTAACCCACTTCTATATTTGCCGTTATTCTTTTTACTGGTTAAATCTATCACTACAAATCCGTGCGGACGCTCCCACGCAGTTTTGCACAGTTTTACAAATTCGTCTTTAGGCATATCATCTACGCCTACGTGATCGTTGTATATATTATTAATATTTTTAAGATCTTGACTAAATAAACAGATAAAGTTTGCATTCTCTCTGATAGTCTGTCTAGGCAGCTTAAAATAATTCTGTGCGAGGTAAAAGCAGTCAACATTACTATGTCTCCCTCTGATATAATACGATTCGCATTTGTTTTGTTTTTCCAATTGTAAGTCGTCGAAAATCATCAGGTTCTGCTTGGCACTCAAGTCTCTCGGATCGGGCACTTCTTCCGAAGTTTCAAAGAATCGACAGTTCATATCAGATTTTTTAACTATACTTTTAGCCATTTCTTCAACGACTGATATTGGAGATACATTTAACCTGGCTATCTCGTCTTGACAACCAAACAACCTGACGATTGCTTCTTTAGGCAATTTTTCTTCGAATGCTTTTTTCAGTATTTTATATTCTGGTTGAAAGAGAGATCTTCCAAATACCTGTAGGTTGTCGTAGTCTAACCATCCTGGGTTCAAAAGTAAATTTAATAGTAGCGTAGTCTTACCGCATCCAGACTTCCCAACGATCAGACCCCTTATACTTCTAGGTAATAATGGGTTATTAAATCTTTTCGATGTCTCATCGTTCCAAGATAAATCTTTAACTTCCATTTCTTTTTTAATTATAAAAATAGTTTTATATTAAAATGTATATGGAACAGATGTATTGCGTAAAGTGCAAGAGAGAAACCGAAATGACAGATATTCAAAATTTCATCAGTAAAAATAAAAGACCTATGATTAGAGCCGTATGTTCCGGCTGCGGAAAAACTAAAACTCGATTTGTTTCCACTGCCAAAAAAGGAGGCGATCTAGTTGGGTCTTTAAATTCAGCTACGAAAAATATAAAGCTGCCATGGGCTAAATTTCCTGGAGAATTGCATCTTCCAGGACATTCGTTTACGGGCCCTGGAACAAGATTAGATTTAAGATTGAATCCTGACGGTTCACCTAAAGACTGGAGTAAGCCTGTGGACAGAATCGACCAAGCAGCTTATCGTCACGATTTAGCTTATGACCAGTATTCGGATACAGCTGCTAGAAATGTCGCCGACAGAGTAATGGTAAACGATTTAAATAATATAAATAATCCTACATTACGTGAGCGCGTCGAAAGAGCTATAGTTAAACCTATTTTGTCTACTAAAGCGAATCTTGGCTTGGGTTTAACATCATCCGATTCAAAGCCGGGTGCAAAATCTCCGTCAAAATGGACGGACGAACTCGCTGAAGAATTGCATAAACCGATAATACGACATTTTACTAAAAGGAAGGTTTACGTTAAAGGTTTCGATCAAATTTGGGCTGCAGACCTCATAGACATGCAGGCTTTCGCGAAATATAACGATGGCGTTAAATATTTATTAGGTGTAATCGATATTTTTTCAAAATATGGCTGGCTTGTTCCGATAAAGATAAGAGCGGAAAATCTGTGTTCGATGCTTTCACCAAAATATTTTCCAGTAGTGAACGAAAACCAGAGAAACTTTGGGTCGATAAAGGAAAAGAGTTTTACAATAAAGACGTGAAATCAATTGGAATCCAGTTATATTCTACTGAGAATGAAGAGAAGTCATCCGTTATCGAACGATGGAATAGAACCATGAAGGAGAAAATGTTCAAATATTTTACTGCTAATTCGACTAGAAAATATATCGATGTTTTAGATAATATGGTTGCTCGTTATAACAACACTAGACATTCTTCTATAAAAATGACTCCAATAAAAGCGAGTATGAAAGCAAATGAAAGCGCTGTGTGGATGAATTTATATGGCGGTTTACACCCAGAACCACCTGATAAACCTAAATTTTCAATAGGCGATAAAGTCAGAATTTCTAAGAAGAAGAAGTTCTTCGAAAAGGGCTATACGCCTAGATGGACAGAAGAAGTCTTTACTGTGACAAAAATTCAATACACCGATCCTCCGACTTATAAGATAACAGATTATAACGGAGAAGAAATTCAGGGCACTTTTTACGAACAGGAGTTACAAAAGACGACTCAGGAAGTCTATAGGATCGAAAAGATCATTAGAAAAAGAGGAAAGAAATCTCTCGTTAAATGGCTCGGTTATCCTGAATCATTTAATTCTTGGGTCGATAACAAAACATTAATGACATTGTGATAGTAATACCGTAGTTCACCCGATAACAACACGCACGCATTCAGTGCATGCACTTTCGCTCCGATAACCACACAAAAATGACAAAGGCGCGTTAACGAACTATCCCTTATATCTATAGGCCTAACTGATTTTTAATTAGATGATAAATGTTCCTGAACCATAATGACATACATGCTATTTTACGATCTCGCTACATGCCGCGTGGGTTAGATTCCACCTTAGACCTTGATGCACCTGCGATTGGCATTTGCACCTGTGATGGGCATTTGCACTGTTTACTGAACAGTGGCCTAGAATCGAACCAATTGTACTACTATTCTGTTTAAGATTACTTTCGTTAGCATTTCCTACATGGGCGGCCATTTTGCTCGCTTTCAGAAGAATAAATGATTGAGGTCTTTATATTTTGGTACTATTTGCTTTATCAAACGATGCTTTTAGAATTACGTGTAGTGCATTGTTTAGAATAATTTGATCAACTGGCATTCTCTCTACAAACCATCGGAGTCTTCGCTGAATGACTTCCTAGTAGAGTTAATTGCTTGTGTACCTAGTGATTGTCTTATATATGTCATCATTTCAATTATATTACTCAAGCAGGTTTGAGTACAATGACTCACAAGCAGCCCATATCTCTGTCTGCGTGAATGTCTCTCACATTTTCTGTCCACTGTCATTTATTGTAGCATGCCTATGTCTGCGTGTAACTAACATTTATATAGCGGCTTTAACGATATCCTCCCCAAAAGCATCTTCTACTGGTTCTCATATACTCAATTTCTCTCCTATCTTCCTTCTCTCATTCTTCTCTCGGTCTCTGTCCCTGTATACGTGTCTGTATTTATCCGTCTGCATTGTTGTGTTTGTTATGTCTATCCTCTTTTACCTCTACCATTTTGTGCCTCTGTCTTCTTTTCCTCTGCGTATAGCGCCTTGTTTGCGTGTGTCTGTCTTCTTTTTGTTTTTGTGCGTATCGTCCGTGTGCCTGTGTTCTTTTAACTGTGTGTTTCTTTCTGCCTGTATCCTTTTCTATTCTCTTTTGTTCGTGTGTCTGTCTTTTTGTCTGTGTGTGCATCGTATCGTGTCTAAAGCTTTGTCCATGTGTGTATCCTATGTATAGTGTCCGTGTCTCTGTCTTCTTTTGTTTGTGTGTCTGTTTTCTTTTGACATCTCGAGGTTACGATTACGATCGTAGTTTCCCATATGCACTGGCGTAAACTTGTCCAAAATATCAATTATTGGGGGCACGTGCCTCGGCTGCCCCCCCCGACTCTCCTAATATGAAAATAGTAGACGGTTTGGATTGAGTAGAAGAGCGATGCACGGCCGACCTCTGGAGCTTTTGTGTACAGCGTATTTTGTTTATCGTATTCGTATAGGCTTATAGCTGCATAATTATAGTAAGCTTACTCATCTAGTATTGACCGAGCACGCTTGCTGGCACTGCCTGGCAGTGAGCTACCCTATCTCAAATCAGTTCCGTAATCCGTCCCACTTCATAGTTGCAATAAAATTCAGCGTGCTACTTAATTGGCTATAATTAATGAGTATACTGTGTAACAGTATTAGGCCTACTATTACTGTATTCCCAGAAAGAAGTTAAACCCAGTGAATCAGTAGATCAGTCATTAGGTCACGGAACGCATTCACCGCTGCCGCAAGTAGATAAATTAAAGTAATGTAAATTAGGTAAATAAAATAATGGTTGGCTCCAGGTTCGTCTATCGTCTTGGAGTCTAACTCAAATTCATCGACCTACTGTGCGACGCCTGTGGCTAGGCGAGCGAACCTTCGCGCGGACCTTATAGCGACCAAGGAGAGCATTGATGGCATTAAAGCTCCCCCGGCACCACTACCACTACCACCACCAGTAGGCCTACTAATACTTCTATCCCTACTACTAATAATAATTATGATGGTAATAACTATAATAATAAGCAAACAGAAATGTCAGTGAACTTTGCATGTTTCGCCAGTTGCGCATTCTCATTGGCAGGCCAACTAATCAATATAGCCTGCTGGCCGCATGCCAGTGGCTTTATTAGGCCCCTGGCTGCAGGCTTCATGACGCCGCTGGCCGCTGAATATTCACGAGGCCTCTGGCTTCCAGTTTGGTGCTGAAAGTCGGAGTTATTGCCATGCTTCTTCGAAATTTAAATCCAAAAAAACTTTGCAACAGACCCGGTTGGTTATCAAATGGCTTCACAATAATTTTATGACAGCAGAAATTGTTTCTGAATGCAACAAAGACGAAGCTGTTTTATTCCACGAATTGATTATGTAGGCCTATATACAAACAGTTATAGTGTCTGAAATGCAAGAATGTTGCGTTTGGTTCGCTAGATAGGGCCTAATAATAATAATAATAATAATAATAATAATAATAATAATAATAATAATAATAATAATAATAATAATAATAATAATAATAATAATAATAATAATAATAATAATAATCAGTGATGGGCACTAGACTATTTTTTTTAGTTAAAATAAAACTATTTTCCAACTAAAAAATAGTTTAACTAAAGTTGGCAACTGATTTTGGAAATTAGTTAACTAAACTAAAAGAGTAGTTAAACTTTTTCCAACTTTTTTCCAACTTTTTACGACAAACATTTTCACAATAAAAGACGTTAAGTGAACTGTAATAATGCAGAGCGTCAATGACAATTTCACCTTCAAACTATGCAATGTGTACTGTGTAGTGTATGAATTTGAAAACACAGGCTGTTAATGCTAAACCATGCAGTGTTAAAATGTTTTTTGCTGACAGTGTTCAATGTTCACTGTGGAAAAATAGTTGCATATTGCTGATTTTTTTAGTTAAACTTTTTAGTTAGCAACTAAAAATTGACCGAGAACGCTTGCTGGCAGTGAGCTACCCTCACTCCGGCGACTGGCTGACGGTCCTTCCAATTCCACCATGTGGCCTCTGCCTCAGCAATGAGGCAGTGAGCGTGGCAGTTGGTCTTCGTTTTGGACTTGGTCTTGGTCTTGGTTTAAGCAGCTACACCCACATCAGTGTAGCTGCGGTGTTCTGGTAGGTCCTGATGGCCAACACGGCCTCGTCTGTAGATTGGCTTTGGGCGATCCCTTCGTCATCACGCCATTAACGATATAGTCTGGCGGGCCCTGCAGAAAGCCGATGTTCCAAGCACGAAAGAGCCCTCTGGTTTGTTTCGTGTAGACAGTAGGAGACCAGACGGGGCTACGCTGATACCCTGGGCAGCAGGCAAACATCTGGCCTGGGATGCCACGGTGGTACACACCTGTGCGGCATCCTGCATTGCCAGGGCTGTAGTGGTAAAATTTGAGGTGAGTATACGCTACCGGTGACCAGCGGCGTAAAAAAAATTTTATGACCTGTTTTTAGGAATTCGTCTCAGAAAAATTTCTGAATTTCACAAATACCCTTCAAATTTTCTGACTTTTTACGATTTCGTCTCTGAAAAAGTTGATGACCTTTTTTTAGTCATTCGCCCTAAAAACCTTTTAAAACCTCTCTTTTTTGAAAATTTTCGTTCCCAGAGGTAAGTATACGCTGTATACCCGCGTATACCCTCCTCTACAGCCATGAGTATACGCTCTCAAATTTCTCTGGAGGTAAGTATACGCTGTATACCAGCGTATACCCTCGACTACAGCCCTGTGCATTGCCCACACAGCGAACGCAGAGGGAGGGCCGCTGCTGAACAAGCCGCAATACGTAAAATCGAGAAGTACTCGGGGTTGTCATCATCACACCTCTTTTTGCCTATTGCCCTTGAAACACTGGGTCCCATCAACTCCGCCGGGGTTAGCTTCATCCGTGAGCTTGGCCAGCGTCTCTCGTCCGTTTCTGGAGATCCGCGGGAGGTCACTTTTCTATGTCAACGCTTTTCCATCTGCATCCAGCGCTACAACGCCATCGCATTTCGTGGCACTTTCACTAATGTTGCGGAGGACGAGGCCTGATTTTTCAGACATTCAACAACAGCTCCTAGCATAATTTTTTATACTCCTGAGGGATTACATGTACCTCGGGAAAAAATAGTAATCTTTTCTTTAATTAAGCGCCTGCAAACGCACTGCGCTGTACAGTGAACATACATATAGTAGAAACGGCAGCCACGCAGGGCGCCTTACACACATGTATACAGTAGAAGCACTTGATAACAGTTTTACAGGAGTCGAATAACTGTTAAAACGGCAGCCACGCGGCGCCAATTATGGACTACTATTCATTTAACCACTGCCACCTAGCGAGTGGAAGGCTGAATAAACCTTACGGGGTCTACCGGGTTCGATCTTGCATGGTACCTTCAGCTCTTCACGCCAGTGTATTATCCATTACTCTACGCCCGCCCCCCCCCCGCCAAACCGAACAAACTGAAGGAATATGTCTCGGAAATGGAAATGACGATGTGTGTTGGGAGAATGGGTTGAAACGGCCCAAAAATATAACGAATTGACGAACTGAACACCGCATAAACGATCATTCGCGACTTGATTTAGGCCTATAGGGGGATATATATTGCGCTAATCTATTGCAATAGCGTCTTAGGACGGCAAACATTGAATATAATGCCGAGTTATAAAAGTGTATCCGTGGTTTCTTTCCTAATCTTTTTAAACCGATTAGAAATGTAACTGGCCACATTTCCGTTACGCTGTTATGTACCAGAAAATTGCTGCGTTAGAAAGGTGCTAATCCGTGTTTCCTTTCAAAGCTCTTTAAACTGTTTTAGGACGGACAATAATCTAATACATATAGGCCTAATACAATAAATATATATATATATATCTATTATCTATATTATGTTTAGTGGTTGCAAGAATTATAACGACTCTGAAGTAATTGCGATGGTTTATTTCATGGGAGGGGGATAGAGTAATATGGAGAGTTCGGTTCAAGCCTTCCGTTAGACTTTACGATATTACATCTCATTTTAACAACGCGCCATCTTGTGAATGAAAGGCTGAGTGGACCTAAATTTGAGAGGGTTGCGGGAAGCGATCCCGCTACCTCTTGCTCTTCACGCCAGTGATGTTATCACTACTCTATGAACCCAATGTTGTTGTAACGTTTAAAAAATATTTTATGTGATTGTTTCCGGTGTATCGGCGTGTAAACGTTATCTTTCAAAATGGCGCTCGATCACACAGTTTGACTGCTGCAGTCGACGTACTGTGTAATTATTTATACTGTTATCATATTTTTTCGTATTTTAATAAAAAAAATTCAACTGCTTCATTTTTATAATTATACATAAACCATAAAAGCCTAATTGTGGACTTTCATAGGTGTTTAAGTTTTCATTTAAAAAAAACCATAAAACCGTGCAGTACTTGGATTTTAATCTAATTTGACTGTAATCTAAGTATTATATAATACGTGACTTTTGTGAAATGAGCTCGTGTTCTTTTCCGCAGAAGACTCGTATGGTATACCATAATTATCAAGTCCTCAAAGGCTTACCATAGGTTCGTCAACACTGTGGTCGCTTTTAAAGAAATATTCCAAGATATCGGATCTATGAGTCACGCCACAATGGCGATTGGATGGAACTTTTTGTTAAAGTGGGATAAATTCTTAAAAAGCAAAAGCGTATTTTTAACGCCTTTTGCATGAAGCAATGGTTACATAAAGTGAATGTTTACAGTGATCTAATTATAATTGGCATTGTATTATCCCTCATATTCGACTCGTTTTTTTTATTTTAACGCTCCGCGTTCCGTTATTGTATGAGAGCGATCGGATAGAACTCCGAGCTCACACAGGAGGCCGACTATGTCATACAGGTTCTACCTTAAACTGGGTCAAATTGTTGTGTTAGGAAAAATGGAGAAAACAATTCTTAGAAATTTGTGAAAAATGTGAACAAAACAACAGTTAAAATATTTAAATCTGGTTCGTAAAAGTCTTAATTGGTGCACGGTTTAAGATCAAAACAAGTATTCCAATCGATTTCGTACAAATTTTCCTTTTGTTTATTTAACTGAGAATGGACGAAAGCAGAGAAGGCGGTGGTTCTATGTCAGCAGGTAGGCGATTTTAAATTTTTCTGATTTTCGCGATGTGATAAACATTGTAATGATAAAATTTGTGTTGATTAAACTTGAAGTTCAGTAGTTTTTACTCCTACCATTTATTCCTACCGATGTGTCGAGTTGCCTTTGCGAAAAAATGTCGACTCGGTTTTTTGTTTAACTTTTGCCAAGATTGTTAATAAAAAAATCACTAATCCGTATTAGTCAACTGCAAGCAGAACAGTAAAGTAAGGTAAGTTAGAGTAAAGGCGCTACAGAAATCTATGGATTTTATTGGATTATTTAGATAAGTCTCATATATTTACTTTTAAAATGCTGTGACTATTGTCCCTAATATTAATAACTGTTCATGAACAGCAACCAGGTTAAAAACTGATTTGATGAACAGATATCTCTTTGTATCATATCACTCAGTCGATCCTTTCATCATCCACTCGATCAACAACCTAGATCATTCACTAGATCATACACTCATTTGCTCTCTCACTTGATCAGTTGCTAGTATGAACAGTCGTTCCATTGCCACTTGAAGGTCTTCGAATGTGTAATCTGATCCATACATTGTAATGTAGGTGAAGAGTAATAATTACTTTGATGTAAACGTCATTGATTACCCTGTGTTACTGCACTTTACCTTTCTGTATTATGCTTTACCTTACCTTCAGTTTAGCTTCCCTTCATTACATTGTGCAGCATCATCTTCCTTTGGTTTGCCTAGCATTTCCATACCTTATTTTTCTTCCTAACCGTCAATTCCTTTCTTTTCCTTTTCTTCCCTTCCCACCACTTACCTTGTTTTACCTTCCATTCCCTTATCGTACTTTCCCTTATCTTCCCTTGCATATTAGCACCACTTACCTTAACTTACCATACCTTTCCTGATTTCCTTTATAGAGCGACTGCTTTCTGCTGAGGAGAAGATTCTTCTGGAGGAGATTCGGCGCAGAAAGGCAGCTCTGGTCCTCGACATACAGGTGATGCCTTCTACCTCTTCTAGGTTATGATAGTGGCATTGTAGAAATCATCAGATTAGTTGCAGTGACTGGTAAAGTACTGTAAGTACATCTGTTACAGCTTTCTTTATTTATGTATATGCACGCAAGATTTCGATGTCTCCATTCAGACAGTCACTGTGTAACGTAACTGTTACTTTGTAACTCTTGGCATTTGCGTTGACAGTTGACCGTGTAAAGCATCCTAGGAGTATCTTGCTACCGATTATGCTGTAGATATTGTTGTTATTACAGTTACAATGTGTAGAGACTTGAGGAAGTCATCCTTTCAATGTTCTATCTTATGGTTGTGTGTGCACTTCTGAACTTTGGAAGGAGGGCAGTTGTATTGAATAATTGTGTATTGGATAAAGACAGGTGTGTGGTCAAAAATTTTGAGGGGTCATCACAGCAGAGTGTAACTCACAGTTGTTGGAATCGACATACTGTATGATTGTGGTTGAAGTTACAGATAATGCTAGAATGCTGTCATTCGAATAGATCTGTATCAAGTTGAATTAAATGTGGATGTCTACATTGTGAACCATGTTGTACTAGACCAAGTTTTAATGGACCATGTTACAATGGATCCTGTTGTAATGGAGTCTGCAGTGTAGTCATGTCGTTATCTAGGTTCTGCTTTTCATTTTCAGGCACTGCGCGATGAGTTGTCCGAGATCCAGTGTGAGATGGAGAACTTGGATATGACGATGGATGACAGGTTAGAACATGATGATGTTTCTGTCATCTTTGGAGGTTCTGAGAGCTGTGTTCTCTCATTAGAAAGTTTTATTAAGAGGTGGTTTAATAAGGTGTCCTTTAATTGGGATTTTGAAAAGGTGTCCTTTAATTTTGATTTTGAAAAGGTGTCCTTTCATTGGGATTTGAAAAGGTGTCCTTTCATTGGGAGGTTTAAAAGGTAACCTTTCTTTGGAGGATAAAAGATGGCATTTCATTGGGAGGTCTAAAAGGTGTTCTTTCTTTGGGAGGTTTAGAACGATGTCTTGCAGAATTAACACCTTAAGTCAGAGGTCTCAAACTCAAAGTACCCCAAGGGCCAAATGAAGACCAGTATGCGAGCTGGCGGGCCGCATAAGTGAATGATCCTATTCATTCAGTGACACAAGTGACAAAGTTAAGCAGAAATGGTGAAATAAAGAGTAGCACTGTATTTTGTTTAAAGTTAATTTATTATCTTTTCTAAAAACTAAAAATAGGGCCATAAGAACTTTTAGTAATTTAGTCAATTTCGTTGGCTTTTAGTAATTTAGTCAATTTCGTTGGCTACTTAACTGGCAGCGTTTTGCCTCATCCAAAGCATCGATAATTATTAGGATTGATATCCAGAGGTGAAAGCAATCGAAGAGATGCTTGTAAATGTTCATCAGTAAGTCTTGACCTTAACACATAATTTATAATGCTTCATGAAAGAGAGTAACTTTTTCCTTGCAGAAAAAGTGAATAAATGGGAAAATTCTTCTCTTGAAAGAAATTTGTAGAATTCTGGAATTCCAATATTCTTATACTTTTGCTAGAAACGAAGTGAACTTTAAGTTGCTGGTTTTTTTTCCACCTCTGACTTTGCCTGTGATAGCGTAATATTTCTCTCTTGATGCATAGTGTCATAGTGCCGACGCACGTTGTACTCCTTCGGAACAGCAATTGTTTGCTGACAAATAAGACAATGCATTTTATCGTTTACCTCCATAAGAAATATATAAGTTTTCCCATTTCTCTTGGAAAACTCTTTTTCTTCCACAACTTTTCTTTTCTTACACTCTGAAGTCATTTTTATGGGTTTAATAAACTTTAATTCTTAATGATAATGAAAATGCTCTGTAAATCGATCACTTCCGATCATCTTGATCGGAAGTGATTTACAGTATAACATGAGATGGTATAACATGAGACCATTATCCAAAGATTTTAAGATGGAATAAGATGAACTACTGATGACGAAAGTGCGAATCTAGGGCGCGCAAGGGCTTCTGATCTATTCACAGGTAAAACAATGAAAACTTCCTATACCTACCATGTTAAAATCCATCAGTTAAGAGTTGTCGAAACTCCGGCCTCTTCGTTTTAGTTGTTACAAACTACGTGGCAGCTGCCATGCGGTGATAATTGTAGGTGTTATTAAAATGATCCAAAACGAGAAAATTCAACGCGGTTGATTTGAGAAGCATCAAAATATCCAACGTTGGAATAAAGTACTACCAATGAAAATTCTATATGATTTGGCAATTACGATACTTTTCGTATAAAACGACTCTTAACTGATGGGTTTTAACATGTTAGGTATAGGATATTTGTTGTTGTTTTACCCATAAATAGACCAGAAGCCCTTGCGGTTTTACCAGAATGCATCACCCGCCTTAGATTCGAGCTGCGCAAGCCAAATTTCTGTAAATGGGCCATCTTGTTCACTTATTAAAATCTTTGCCATTTTCACGAGAGAGACCATCGAGCTTAATTTTTAGAGAGACACGGAGCAAGTCAAAAACATAACATAAGAGTTTTAGCATTATTTTTTATTAAAAAGTAGACCTATAGACTTTCATTGTGAATGTTTAAGAAATTCTGAAGGCCGTCGCGGGCCACAAAAAAGGACTTCGCGGGCCGCATGCGGCCCGCGGGCCGCGTGTTTGAGACCCCTGCCTTAAGTACTAAAAGTGACTTGAAAGCAATGCAGCTCATCGTTAAAGTATTAAAAGGAGTCCTGTTATTTGACAGATTAAAAACTTGTCCTCTTATTTGAAAGATTATAAAGGTGTTCTCTTATTGGGATATTTTAAAAAGTTTCTTTTCTGTCAGACACAGATACAGATGGTGGTGTGACTAAAAGGTTAGCGAAACCTCAGCAAACTAAATATGTAAATTTAGGTGAATTTTATATGAACTTTGAGCTGAAGTTAGGCAATCTTTGCTTGTTCCATCTTGAAGTCTTGTGAAACTTAAATTTTGTATCTTGCCAAGCTACAGTCTTCAAATTAACGAAAGTGCAGTCCTGAAATTAACTCGGAGCAGTTCTTATGAAGCAGTTATCTTGTTCTTTTCCTCATTGAGGATAAGAAGTTATCTTGTTCTTTTTCCTCAGGAACAATCCTCTCTCAAAGCATCATTCTATCGGAAGGAAAAAGTTCAACATGGACCCAAAGAAGGTCAGAAGCATGTTGTTATTGTATTCTGACATTTATAAAGCACCACTTCAAGAAAAAACTCATCAGTGGCACTCCCAACCCGAACCAGTGAAATAACTGTCAAATAATAGACTTGAGGCGCTTGAGAAACTGTGGAAAGGACAAACTGAGGATCTCGAGCTGCTGCTCACCCTTCTTCATTCATTAATTCATTAATTCAGTTTGAAACTTGCATCAAGTCAGTGTCCAATGACTGCACACCAGAGCCAAGCCACAATTGGGTCAAGATTCAAAGGTCTAAGTCCTCTGAGAGAGAGAGAGAGAGAGAGAGAGAGAGAGAGAGAGAGAGAGAGAGAGAGAGAGAGAGAGAGAGAGAGAGAGAGAGAGAGAGAGAGAGAGAGAGAGAGAGAGAGAGAGAGAGAGAGAGAGAGAGAGAGAGAGAGAGAGAGAGGCAGGCAGGCAGGCAGCCTATTGTGGATAAGCAATCCTAAACAGGTATACATGTTCTAAGTTGAGAACATCGACAGAGCAGAATGGATACAAGAAGAGAATTCCAAAATTTAGATTAATTCTCCAAGTTCTGGTTTTTGCTTTGACCTAAGAAATGTAATGTAATGTAATTGGACATTTATTTGGCACCACTCAAAGGGCAAACCAAATCAGAGGCACTGTCAGTTCTAGCCTACTTGATGTCATTATGAACGAAAATGTTGTACATCAGGTAGCAGGACAATGCACAGTAATCTGGAAGAGTCACCAATGGAGAGCCCACGCACACACGTGGAACCAACCAACGGATACTCGTCAGCAGCCAACAGATGGCGTGGATGTTCACAGTCTCTGAGCCAAGTTGCATCAAAGGAGTAGTGATTTTTATTGGTAGCAGGTGACACACATCCTTGCAAGGAGTACATAGAAAGAAAGGCAATCAGATGACTTGCACTTACTCACTCACGAACTCCAGTCATGCATTTGTTCATTCTATCCATTCATTCTGGAACTGGTTTCCATGCGGTCTGTGACATGATCTATTTCTACTTTCCATGCCTCTATTTCACAAGCGATGTGGTCATGTGCAATCAGGTCAGGACCACCTCTGATGAGCACTCACTATTTCAATTACAATTAAAATTCTTCCATCCATCCAATTTATCCATTCATCCATCTATTCTTTCATTCATGCTATCATTCATTCATTCAACCGACCTTTGTGTGGTGAGAAAGCAATGGAGATTACTCTTTAATGCTTTGAAACTGTTTGTGTTCTTCAGGGGATCGAGTATTTGATCGAACATCAGGTCTTGGAAAACGATCCAGAGGAGATCGCACAGTTCCTGTACAAAGGCGAAGGACTTAACAAAACGGCAATCGGGGATTACCTGGGCGAAAGGTAAACTGATTAGATTAGAGATTAAAACATAAAGCGGGATTATATTTGGAATATTCTTGTGGTTTGCATTGGTTTGGATTAGAATGGACTGTATTGGTTAAATTTGGTTAGATTGTACTATGTTGGATTGGTTTAGATTGGTTTAGATTACTATGATATTATTAGTTGTGGCACCCTTCGGTTGGTTGCCCACGGACTCCTGGCTGTCCCTCATATGTATACTGCTGCAGTCCAGTCTAGAAGCTTTGCCTATGTTGGGTCCACCAGCTGGAATTGCCTTTCTAGAGATCTGCAGCTCGAGCTCCTCAGTTTGTCCCTTCCACAGTTTCGAAAGCGCCTGAAGTCTATATTATTCGACAGTGATTTTACTGGTTTGGTTGAGGAGCGCCACTGATGAATTTTTATAAATTAGATCAGATTGTGTTAGGTTAATATGGGATTAAGTTTTTTTTATATTTTGTTTGTGTTACATTTGTGTTACGTTTAATTTTGTGTTTCTTTTTGTAGCTAAATTTCTGTTATGTCTAATAATTATTTGTTTCTTATTCTAGGAATGACTTCAACATGGACGTTCTAAAGGCGTTTGTCAATCTTCACGAATTTTCAGACACTATTCTGGTCCAAGCCTTGAGGTGAAGTTGAGGCATTTCTATTAAGAAGAAAAGCTGAAAAAACACCTTATTATATACCAAATGATTTCATTTACATCAGATGCTGAGATGTGTTAGAGTCCTGTTTCTACGTTATGAACTTACAATTGCAATGCTATCAGTGCATTTTTTTAAAAATTTTCTGTAAAGCATGCATGCATTCTCTGTAAATTGTAGGCATTACCCTGTAAATTTTAGGATCTTTCACTGGAAATTGTAGGCATTTTCAACAAAGATGGCATTCGTCCTGTAAATTGTAGGCATTTTAACTGTTAATTTTAGGCATTTTCCAAAAAGTTAGCATTCTTCCTGTAAATTGTAGGCATTTTCACTGTTAATTTTAGGCACTTGCCCAAAATGTTGGCATTCTTCCTGTATATTGTAGGCATTTTCATTGTAAATTTGAGGTACTTTTTGCCAAAAATTTAGACATTATTCCTGGAAAATTGTAGGCATTTTCATGTTAAGTTTTAGACATTTCTCTAAAAATGTGTAAGCAATCTTTGTAAATCTATTCAATCTCCCTGCCTGTAAATTGCAGGCATTTTTACTAATTTTATGCTCTTTGTTGAAATTGTAGGCAGTTCCTGTGGAGCTTTCGGTTGCCTGGTGAAGCACAGAAGATCGATCGTATGATGGAATGCTTTGCTGAACGCTACTGTGAACTCAACCCAGGAGTTTTCTCCAATAAGGGTAAATACTCATCAATTGAATAAATGAGTTATTACACTGGGTCAATTGACAGTTATAGGGTCTCAGTTTCAAACTGATTGACAGTTCATTTGATTGACAGGTAGCTGTTATGCTGTGTCACTCTCCCATTGATTAATCTAATCTAATGACTTCGTTATCACAAGACATTAATCGATTGGTTGGGTTCTACGTGTGCGTGTGGGCCCACCACTAGTCACTATTTCTAGTTTTCAATGCATTGTTTCATTTCTGGTGAAATTTCTGTTCTAAGTGATGTTTAACAAATCAATGTAATTGTACATTAGTTTGCGCGTGATTAGTTTGCGCGTGAAGTGGTGCTATATAAATTTCCAGTTAAATGTACAATTACATTGATTTGTTATACTTTGCAGAAACTGACTGTTAGTTTTTTCAGTTGGAAATGTCTACTTTCCATACAGGTGTGTTTATCCCACCAGAGTCAACTACCTCTTAATGTAGAAACAGGACTCTTCTAGTTTATCATAGTCTGTTATTTTTCTACCTGTTACATTCATGTATTACATTTGATGATTATGATGTTGATTGACAGTTGATTATGACATTGATTGACAGTTGATTATGACAGTGATTGACAGTTGATTATGACAGTGATTGACATTTGATTGTGATGTTGATTAAAAGTTGTCCAACTACCTGTTTGAGTACGTGACAGTCCATTTCTTCTTTCTAGACACCTGTTATGTGCTGTCGTTTTCCATAATCATGCTCAACACTAGTCTGCACAATCCGAGCGTCAAAGACAAACCGTCCGTCGAACAATTCATAACAATGAATCGTGGCATAGACAATGGAGGAGACCTTCCACAGGAACTCCTTGTGGTCAGTAGAACAAAAAACCACAATCTCTTAACTTCGGTTGTTGTGAAAACATTGTAAAACGTCATTGTTCCGATTGATTTTAATTGTAATTAGCAACGTTTGTAGTCTATTTGTAACCTCTTTAGAGCCGGTGTCTACCGTAGAAAGCTGGAGTTAGTTAAAAATATGCAGAAACTCCATCTGCTAAACCAGCAAGGTTGCTTGTTGTGGTTAGAAGAATAGGGACTGCTTCTATTCTTCTATTCTAACCACTACAAGCTTTAGTGGACAGAGTTTTTCTTGGCCTGGGCATATGTGGGTGAGTTACCAGTCCTCTCCTCACTGCCCATTCTTGCCAATTGAATAATAATTGTAATTAGCAACTTCTATGGCGCCGGTGTCTAACGTAGAAAGCATCAACTGATGGTACACCAAGCCAAAGCTCAGTCAGGTCAGTAACCAGAGAGTCATTCTACTGAACAAAGAGGCAACCTGTCGTAGGTTACTGTTGAGGATGGCTGTTGGATTACCATTGTCCAGTCTGTCCTTCAGCCAAAATTCCACAGATTTGGGTCTGTAAAAAAGGGGTTCACGATGATTGATGCATTTATTGACACACGCATAACATATCAGAAGTGTAACATAAATATAACGGATACAACCTAGCACATGAGCACAACATTATTCTTGGGTACTACAGACAGACGTAAGTGAACAGAAAAACCTGAGTCTTAAGTTGAGACCAAAACGACACAATATGACCTAATTGAATGTCACTTGAAGTTCAGTAAGTTGAAGCATCATATCAGTATCTGATATTATGTAATATTATGTGTAGATGTCTGTGATGTCTTTGTTTTGTTTGCTGGTTGTAGAGTCTGTATGAGAGCATCAAGAAGGAACCGTTTAAGATTCCAGAGGATGATGGAAACGACTTAATGCACACCTTCTTCAACCCAGTCAAAGAAGGCTGGCTGTGGAAACAAGGTAAGCGTATTGCAATGTACATGTCTTACACATTTACAGACATTACGCATTGCAGTAAATAGCATCCAGCATATGTCTGTACCTGGTGTTTTTACCCTTAGAGACATTTTTCCGTCTTATTGCATCCTACTGGTTTCTCGTTCTTCCTATCCTCTTCTTTCATACGTACATACACACCAGTACATGCATGCATACACATACATACATACCTTAGGGTGGTCTTTATTGGCCAGGAGAAATTTTTCTGCTTTTCTTTGTCATCGATAGGAACAAAACTAGAGGGTGTGCAACTGTGCATGAGGATAGCAGAAGCTGAAAAACAAGGACCGCCCTAACATACATACATAGAAATATATATGGATACATGCAGATAGAACAGTAATTATAGGCATCCAAAACAGTATATATATATTCCGTACACACATGTAAGAATAATTATCGTTTGTGCTTATATATATATATATATATATATATATATATATATATATATATATATATATATATATATATATATTTATATAAATGAATGAGCAGAAACAATGGCTTTTGTGTAACTGGCTTCAGTGTTCTTATTCTCTTTGTTGTCCCGTTCGTTAATTAAGACCATTAACGTTGAAGTGGATGATGATGAACTAAGTGACGATGACAAACGGTGGAACTTGTGCGTGATTGTTGATGAGTTGGCAGTGCTCGTGTTGCAGTAGTGGTAAAATGATGATGAAAATGATGAAGGTTATTTGATGATAAGGACAATGTTATCATTGGCAAATGATGCTGATGATGATAATGGTGGCTTTGATTATGATGACGATGATGATAATGATGACTGGTGATTATAATGATGACTGTGATGATGATGATGATGATGATGGTGATGATAATGATGATGATGATAGTGGTGGTGGTGGTGGTTATGATGATGATAGTGGTGGTGGTTGTCATGGTGATAGTGATGATGACTGATGATGATGGTGATGATGATGATGATGATGAGGATGATGATGATGATGATGATGATGATGATGATGATGATGATGATGATGATAGTGGTGGTGGTGGTGGTGGTGGTGGTGGTGGTTGGTTATGATGATGGTGGTGGTGGTTGTCATGGGGATAGTGATGATGATCATGATGACTGTGATGATGATGATGATGGTGATGATGATGGTGGTGGTGGTGGTGGTGGTGATGATGATCATGATGATCATGATGATGATGATGATGATCATGATGATGATGATCATGATGACGACGACGACGACGATGATGATATTTCTGTATAAACTGCAAAAGGTGTAAGCTTTGAATTCTGAATTTTCATGCAGCTGGAGGTCGATGTGAGTATGATGTCTCGATTTCTGTCAGTGATGGTTTTTGGTCTGGCATATTGGAAATGTGTTTGTCTTTGAGCCGTCTTTGTGTCTGGGGTTCGAATTCTGTTGCATCACAAGAGACTGTTGCAACTGGTTGTGTAAGGTTGTCCAGCTGTTGGATTAATGTTTTCCTGTTTGTGCTTCAGCCAAAAAAATCTGCAGCTTAGGTGTGTGTTGTGGAGGGTAAATGACAAGGTTGGCACTAGTCTACTTCCCTTGTAAACCCTGTACAGGGTGATGCCCAAATATCTATGGTAGTATTCAGGTTTATGCTCAGGGTGATACCTAAGTTCCTATGGTAATCCAGGGTAAAGCCCAGGTATCCAGGGTAATGCCCAGTGTAATACACAGGAATTGCCCAAGTGTCTAGGGTAATACCCTGATACCAGATATACCACATAATGCCTAAAGCACATGCCTACAAATATCCAACATATGGCAACCTTGCACACAGTGGCATAATTTTCGAACTTGGAACATCATGTTTGCGAGTGGATTCTTGTCCTCTGTGCCACCTGTTTATCAGTTTTGGCAATCAACAGCTGTTGACTGATTCTTTTTGGTGTTATGCTGCTTCTGAAAAGTTTTGATATGTTCTAAAAATATCTCTTTATTTTCTCTGCATAGGAACATCCAAGTTGAGTAAGTAAATCGTTGTTCTTTGTTGCTTGGGTGCACAACTTCTAATGCTAACTGCTAGTGCTAACTGCTATTGTTTTTTGATCAGATGTAACTGCTAGTGAAAGTTTCTGATTTGAACTAACAGCTTGGATTTCACTCCTAGAACTTTATATTTTCGTTTGCTACTAACTGCTAACAATTAACTGCTGACCAGTGTTACTTCTGGCTGGTGCTAACCGTGTATAATTCTCTGCTAGTTAAACTTATGATTTCGCTCCTCGTTAAACTTTCTGGCATTAAATGCTAGTTCAACTTCTGGCTGGTGCTAACTGTTTATGATTCATTCCTAGTTAAACTTCTCTGGGTTTACATCTGGCTAACTGCATATAATTCTCTGATAAGTAAACTAATGGCTTCACTCCTAATTAAACTTTCTGGAATTAACTGCTAGTCTAACTTCTGGCTGGTGCTAACTACTTATAGTTTAGTCCTAGTTAAACTTCTTAGAATTAACTGCTAGTTTAAATTAGAAACTTCTTATAATTAATTGCTAGTTTAATTTAGAAACTGGCTTTACTTCAAGTTAAACTTCTTGAAACTAACTGTTAGTTCTGTTTGGAATTTACTCCTAGTTGACTTTGCGGTTTAACTGCTAGTCAGATTATAACTGCTACTAATGCAAATAATATTAATGATAATAATTCTCTACTGAAGAAGAAATCATTTCTATTATGATAATAAACACAATAATAATAGAAATATTAATAATAATGGTAGTGCACTGGGGAATCATTGTATTACAACCTGTCATGAGGTGGTTCTTGATATGACCGCCAAGTATAGCATTGCAGCAAGTTTCTGGTGTAATAAATAATAATAATAAAAGAAGCAATGGGACCTATAGATATAGGACCATGAAGGCCTGGCTTTCATCGCAGAACTCGGGCGGCGTTTGTTGAGAACAACGGAAGATCCTCGAGAAACCTTGTTCTAAAACATCTCTATAACATTCAAGAGATTCAATGAGCTCTTGCCTGGGCACGATGGGGAACTAGAACTCTGATTTTAAAAATGATAGTACTTAATGATGAAGATAATAATAATAATAATAATAATAATAATAATAATAATAAATTTTTGTGACGCCTGTTTAACTCGGGACAAAAAAAATAATAGTAATAATAATATTGCCTGTATTAAAAAAAATAATATGAGGCTTTACAAACCCTTCTTCTTCTTTAAGTTCTCTGCCCTACGGCAGGTTTCCACTTCCAATGACGCCATTCTTCTCTTTGCTGTGCTCTTCTCTTCAGTCTGCTGTATCCTTCGGTCATCATCCATCCCATCATCATATGCTGCGGTCTTCCTCTCCTTCCCTCCAATCTCTATGATTTCTCTCAAGAGGGAGTCTCCTCTTAATATGTGTCCAATCCAGTTCTTTTGTCTTTCTCTTAATGTTGTCATCAGTGATCTTTTTTCTTCTACTCTTTGTAACACCTCTTCATTTGTCATTCGCTCCGTCCAGCTCACCTTTTCCATTCTTCTCCATATCCACATTTCAAAGGCCTCTAATCTCTTAATATCCTCTTTCCTGATGGTCCACGTCTCCGACCCATACAGTACAACACTCCATACCAGTGCCTTGACAAGTCTCTTCTTCATACAAACCCAGAAATTAAAAAATTCTGTAGGAGCTATTTCAAATCCTCTGGGATCGTATGTAGCTTGACGATTTAAATAATAAAAATAGTAATAATGCTTGCATGGTCTTATATGCTTGACCGGTATCAGTATATTCTTCTAAGGACTGAACTGAAACCTGTCTTAGTTGTTGCACATTAGTCTGAAAGGATGGCAGTATACGATTGATTAAATTAAACGATAAATTTCTTAATGAAACATCTTAATTGATGGAGCTCTCATTTTATGGATCTCTGTCTTGTCCCCTAATGAACGTATGTCCTGTGATTCAGATTTACTGACTTTGGACGCGTAATACTTGCTTTAGTTAAACAGAATTACAGTTACATTGCATAATGCATAGAACAGTTTTTCCAACCATGTGAAGAATGCTCCATCGCTGGAGACGATCAAATCACAGCTCCACACCTATTTCTTCGAAGTATTATGACTGTCATTGATTTTTTTACCCGTAGACAGCGCCCTTTTCTTCAACCTCGGCCGTGCTGTGTAAATCGACATTATTATTATTATTAATATTATTACATTTCATAACTGATGGATTGCATTGGTTGCAGGCGGACGCTACAAGAGTTGGAAGAGACGTTGGTTCATCTTGAACGACAATTGCCTCTACTACTTCCAGTTCACCACAGTCAGTCTACCTTACTTACTTATTTAAGCAGATGATGGTGGTGATGATTGTGATGATGCATGTACTTATCAGAACACTTGATGTAGTGCTTTTTAAGTACCTTACAGAAGCAATAGGAGACTAATTCAAGAGGATGGTCCAACACATGAGAAGGCATGATGAGGATGAGGAGGATGAGAGAGTATTGTATTGTATATTGTTGTATTGTATTGGGATATTTATAAAGCGCTTCTAGCGGGAGGGCCATTCAGAAGCGCTCCCAGTGCGAGAGATCCTGAGAGAAAAAGCAGGTTCTAAGAAAGGTAAAAAAGGAAGAGACGTTACCTGAGAGAATAGAAGAATGAACGAATGGAGGAAGCTCATTCCAAAGAGCAGGGCCAGTGGAAGCAAAAGACTTGGATTGAGCCAGAGAAGTTCTGATACGGGGACCTAGGAGGTCGAGACGGTCTGAGGAGCAAAGTGGATGGAGAGAAGCAGCATAGTGAGTGAATTGAATCACATAAATCTTTTGGAGCAAGTGATGAGGATAATGGTGAAAATGATTAATGATATATATGTTTACTTTCGTAAGCTACATTAAGTTTAAGTCTTGGACCATATTAGATCAGAATTCGTCTTTGTTCAAACCATCAACTTGGAACAGACTTCTTCATTATGTATGTAGTGACAAAAGCATCAATCGATGGCACTGAGTAATTGTGAGAGAAGGACTTGCTCAAGGTCCCTTACAGAGGAACCATCTCACAATCCAACGGATCTAAAAGTGCATCTTAAGATGGCTGGAAAATGTTTCTTGGCCAAAAAGTTTGTAAGTTTAATGGTCGTCTTTTCCAGAAGAATGGTCTAATGCACGAGAAAACATGATGATAGGCTGGGTGGAAAGAAGAATGCAAAGGTCTCTCTTAAGTAACCAGGTGCCACCTCAACTATCAACTTTAGCTCTTCCCATGAGGAGGATTTTGACCAGGAACCAGCGCAGCATTTCTCACATATAGCTCAAAACTTGAGAACTGTGGCAGGTTAGCAAGAATTCAGTTGAAGATGGACCAAAGCTTTTGTGTCCATACATACCTGTGCACATATAATTATGCAGAGTTGTTTTATAAGATTTAATTTGAAATTCCTTCTGATAATCCAGGACAAAGAGCCAAAGGGAATCATTCCACTGGAAGACGTTCAAGTCCGTGAAGTTCCCGATCGAGGCAAACCAAACTGTTTTGAGCTCTATTCACAGACCAATGACGTCATCAAGGCCTGCAAGACAGACTCCGAAGGAAAAGTCATCGAAGGCAAGAACTATGCTTATGGATTACAATATATTACAACATGTGAACTCAGCTGAGAATGAACAAGTTTATCAACATTTGCCATAAGTTTGTAGCTTATGGAAATTAGGCTAAAACATTTGGCATGTTTGGTCCAAAATTATGCAACTTAAAAAAAATATAAAATGCACAACAAAAATTCGACCTGTCATTACCCCATGCATTAATATCTGGGTATGACCTTAATGCATCATGTGAGATAATACAGTTTGTAGTACAGTGAGCCCAAGCTGCAAATGTATTAGAAGTAGAAGAATAGCTGTCCGTTAAGCTAGCCCTGATAGGCAGCCATGGGTATGAAGTGTCAGTGACTTCATCTGCTTAGCCTTCGTATGTGAGGGTGAATGGTGTGTCTTCCTTGCTGTCTTATCTTTCCACTTACAGTGTATGGTCTGTGTACTCGTTATGGCCAAGTTGGCTGGGGTGCAGGTAGAGTAGAAATCTTGAAACAAATTTCTGAACCCTGACCTTTCGGTTGACCTACCAGTGCGCTAACCACTAGACCCTCGTGCACTGGAAATGCATTAATTAGAAGCAATAATCAATATTCATGGGTCTTACGGGAAAAGGCCATTTTCCCACAGATCTAGTAAGCGACAACTGGTCCTCTTTCTGCGTCACATATATAACATTTACGATTATTGGGTTTCAGTTGTTTACACTTTATGGAGGGATTTACATGTAAAGAGTTTACGCATTACAGCGCGGCCTTACAATTTACTATAATTTAAGTTTGATCATTTACTGAGGGGACTTATTTCGATTTACACTTTACAGATCTATGCAGATGTATGGAGTTATTTAGGAATTACTGACGAAGTTTATGTCATATCTGCCTCACCTGTTTTTCAGTGAATTAACTGCTTCCCACAACTTAAGTTTTATGAAGTTGCTGTATGTATATTATTTGCACGCTCATAATCGAGTGTTGGTTCTTGTAGGGAAACACAATGTCTATCGTTTGTCTGCATCGACGGCTGAAGAGAAAGACGAATGGATCGCCTGTCTCACTAAGAAGGTTGGAGATTCGTAACCACTATGTAGCAATGAATGAAGAATGAAAGAGAAGCAGAAATGAGCAAAATATGATTATATTGTTATTGTTATTAGAGCTTTTTTCTAGAAAAAAGGTCCCGGAACTGAACAATTATGGAAGGGCTAAATCGAGGGTGAAGCCTGAGAAAAAACGAGGGGTGGGTTTGGGGAGTGGTCTCACTGAGACCTTCCCAAGAAACTTTTGGGATGTCGCATTAAATTAAAATAACTAAATTATTCTTTTCTTAAAATAATTAAATTATTTCTTGATAGCTGAAAAATGGTGCCAGAATGCCATTCTGGCAGAGAAAAACACTGTTTTTATTTAGAAAGAAAAAAGAAATAAATGATTGAACTTTATATTTATATTTTTATTATTATTCTACTATCGTTCTTCTTATTATGCATTTTTTAAGCACTGGCTAATGACCGAGCATCAATCGATGGTGTTGAGCAACTGTGAGTGAAGGACTTGCTCAAGGTCCCTACATGGTAACCGTCTAAGGGAAGAGAGTGAAACCTGTACTTTCTGCATTGCAAGACAAATGCTCTGACCAATCAACTACTGTGTCCCACAAATGTTGTGTTACCTTGATTGATTAGCAGATAGAATGGTTCATGGAATGCATGATTGATTGATTGATTAATGGATGGGATGGATCCGGTAACAGTCAGCCGTTGATTGACAGAATGATGGACTTACCAACGAGTTGGTGACTAATATTTGATTGATAATTGATTGACTGTTTGGTTAATAAATTGATTGATTCATTTGTTGATTGGTTTTGTCAACAGGACAGGCATTAGGATTGGGTCAGTTGAACGCAAAGCTGTTTGCCTGCCAGTAATTTCAATTATTCCAATTCCCTGGTGCGCAACATTGCAACCAACCAGGCAACAGTGCAGCAGATATGATAACATGTTAACCACAAATTCTAGACTTTCCAGAAAATGTGGAAACATCTTCGCTATGAAACTCCAGCAGATTCCAAAGTTGATGCACGAGATTTAACAGATTTTGTTATTCCTGAGTAGCTGTGAAGTAATGATTGCAATTGTGTTGAAAATAGTAAAGAGTTTAAGAAGAATGATTTTAATGATTTGCCAGTTATGACGCTTTATGCAGATCTGATGGTGAGCTATGATTTTTCAGGTATCTTTTGGTTAATTTTTAAACCAGATTATTTAGCAAATTACCTGATTTGGAATAAATAATAATATTAATAGCAATAATAATAACGGTTGAATTTGTCTAATTCCGTATATTCCATCTCTGATTGATTTCTCTTATATGGTGGCACTGTATAACTTGGAAATATTCCAATGAAAATATGTGCTGTATAAACTTTAAAATGATTATCGGTGTTAGGCGAATGCAGAGTTGCCTTCTCGAATTGCCATGATTAATGTGGTTTTCTTTTTAAATCGTGCTTATTATTATTATGATTGGAAATTCTTCTGCAAGTGTACATAGCATAGAATCTGATGTCTTCTCTGTGTGTGTGTGTGTGTGTGTGTGTGTGTTTGTGTGTGTGAAATGTTTGTGTTTCCTGGTGTTGCTTGCTAGAGGGTCAAAACTTTATTGGTTTAGCTCTGTGGGTTTAGCCAGATGGTTTCCAGGCAATGCCTTGTGGGTGGAGCTAGTTGGTTTCGGGTTGGTTTCCTTAAACAAGCTCTTTTTACAGGACACTGCATTGCGTTGCTGTTAGTGTAAGGAATGGTACTGATGTAATCAAAACGAGCTGCATACTATACGCATACTCGCACAGTGTCGTTTTTGTGTTATTTCCTGTATTCTGAGTGTTTCTAAATTTTCTAATGTTCAATATTCTGATGAGCTGTCTTTCATAGACGATTCATATATTCTGCACTTTTTACTAGGAAAGGAGTTGGGGAATTTCCATTGCATTTTGGAATTTCCATTCATTTGGGATTTCCATTTCATATTTTGATATGTGTTGCATTTGGGATTTCCATTTTATTTTGGATTTCCATTGTATTTTGGGATTTTTCTTCGATTCTGGGAGTTCCTCTGCATGGGAAATTCCTTGTTATTTGTGGAAATATTGAGTGTTTGTATATCTGTTCCAATAAGACTGTTTCAAAGTTTTTATAATTATCAAAGGGACTGTTCAAAGTAACTGTGGATCATTCTGATGTGTTTCTCTATTATCAAAAGGACTTTGAAGGATTTTCCCAATGGTTAGAATCAGTTGGGAAAAATCAGAACCAGTCTAAACAAGTGTCAAAGCCATTCTACAACCGTTCACAAATATTCTGATAGTATATTTTCCTTTCAAAGGTGGTGATCAGCTTATCAATTACATATTCAGCTTGACAGTTTTACACGTAAAATGTTGTAATGTTTTGCTACTTGTAAACAGCTGTTCAGTTTTTATTTCGTGTTTTTGTGAACGTTTTCTGTAGATTTTGTCACAGCTTCAGCCAGACAATTAATGCAATTGAAAAGTTTTAACCAGCATTGTATTTAGATATGAGTCACAATTTGTGATTAAAATTTTTGGAAATTTGTCACTGCTGTTGTGTCTCTGAATGAAACTTTAGAATTTCTTAATGAAATTCTTTGGCAAAATTTAGAATTTTTGGTAAAACTGTAAATTTCTATAGGAAAATTTTATCAGATAAATTTTTAGTGAAATTTTAGAATTTCTTAATGAAATTTGAAATTCTTTGGCAAAATTTAGAATTTCTTAGTGAAATTGTAGAATTTCTGTAGCAATATTTTAGAATTTCATGGTGAAATTTTTTAATTTCTTAGTGAAATTTTAGAATATCTTAGCAAAATATTTGAATTCTTAGTGGTTTTTATTTGAATTTCTTAGTGAAATTTAAAATTTATGCTTCTTAGAAAAAATACTTTCTTACTGGAAGGTTAGAATCTCTTATTGAAATTTTTTAATTTCTTGCTGAAATTTTAGAATTTCTTAATGAATGTTTAGAATTTTCAACCATTTGTATCATGATTTGATGCAGTTTATTTACAATTAGGATTAACAAACAGTTATGCATTTGGCAGTTTGTTAGCCATGATGTGAGACTTGTATTGAAATGTTATCCCGATGCTAACTACAGGCATTTAACCATTTAAACTGTTTTTCTGCTTCAGTAAATGTAACGTGTGTGAGGAAAATTGTCTAGCGCCTTTTAAATGGTGCTTTGTAAGCGAAGATTTGCTGATGAATTATTTTAAAATTTAATCTGGAGCTGTGCTAATTCATGTCCGAAGTACATGTACATTGGGTTGAAGTAGAAGTGTGTTGGTGAAAAGTAATTTGATGACAAGTACTTTGATGTGAAGTACTTGTACGAGTACTTGTATCTTTCAAGGACGAGTATAAATACTTTGGTGATAAGTACATTGGTGTCAATTTGAGTGTTGGATCAACTGATGGCCGATGCATTGGCTTTTAATCTCAGTGTCTGGGGATTGAGTCCTGGTGTGTGTGTGTCTGTCGATTTAATGTCATGTAGGTTGTCATATGTGTGCTTCATCAAATAGATCCTTCATGTCCCTAAGACTGATGTTCATAGGGGCACCTCATAAATGGATGTCTTATTGTACCATAGTCATGCCAGTCCAACATCTGCAAAGACGGGGGTAGGAGCTCTGCTAGCATGCCCACATTGAGCCCATTTAGACCCATATTCCCATATGGAACCCGTATAGAGCCCATGTCATTCTGTCTCATCTGATGCCCATCGATATGCTGGCAGGGAATTGTAGCCATAATATGGATATGGAAAAGGGATTATGTTCAATGCACACTTTCACATCTAAATTTGGTATATACATTTTGAGTTGGATCTGTTTAGAATTCCTTTGGTGGACACTGCAGGTCAACATGCTTCAGGACTTGGTTGTATGTATATATGTATGTGTGTATCATCAAGACACTTAATATAGCCCCTTTTAAAGTACCTAACAAAAACGCTGCACACATGGCTATCTGATTTGTTGAAAATAAATGCATTTTAAGACTGTTTGAGAATGTTGTAGTGAGGTATTCACAGGGAGATTGGGTGGGTGATGCCAGGTGTGAACAAAAGAGAGGAATCCAAAGTAGGTCGTTTTTGTGGACGTCCGTTATGGAGGGCGGCACAAAATGGCGGCCTTGCTTTGACAGTTCTCTTTCGACCTATTTATACTTATTTATAACCTGACCTAGTTTTGCATTTGTCATTAAACACTTGTATTCAGTTGCTAATAAAGCCTTTTTGTGAATAAATGCTAACATATCCAACCTTCTGCTGGTCGCTTGAACTTATTTCTTAAAATACTACTGTCAATAATAGTAGATGCCACAAGGACTTTGGTTTCAAGTCCAAATACTTTGGTTTGATGAACGTGTATGAGTCCAAGTACTTTGGTTCAAGTTCAAGTACTTTTGTTTCAAGTCTAAGTTCTTGGTGTGATGTATGTGTATGAGGCCAAGTACTGCGGTTTCAAGTCCAAGTACTTTGGTGTTATGCACATGTATGAAGACAAGTATTTTGGTTTCCAGTTCAGATATGTATCAGGATATGTATCACACTTAATTTAGTGCCCTTTAAATAACTTGCAAAGAGCACTGTGGATACTTTGGTGTCAAGTACTAATAAAAATACTTTGGGTTTAAGTACAAGTATGTTACTGTTAAGTATAAGTACAAATTCTTTGGTGTTAAGGGCAAGTACATGTTTTGGTGTCAATTGTGGGCACAGACTTTGTTTTAAGTCTGATTATATTGGTGTCCATCACAAGTGCATGTACTTTGATGTCAGATACAAATAATAATAATAACAATAAGGCGATATGTGTTGTGCCACAGCACAGCCTTGGTCAAAGGAAAGGGCGCTGTACATGAGTTTAAGAAGTCAAAGATACGTGTAGCTGTTGAACACTTAAGACTAAATCGAAGTACATGTATTATCACTCAGAGGCGCCGCCAGGCTTTAAAAAATTGGACGCACAGCCCCTCCCGTCTCGTCCCATCCATACCCGTCCCGTCTCTGCCACTCGTAGTCATACACTGAAAATGACTCAGAGTGACTCATAAAAGTACACTATAGGGGCCTAACACATGCATAATATTTATGATATATGATATTATTTATAAATACTGTATGGTAAACCAAAATTACACAGTGAAATTGTCAAATATATCGATGCAATGCCTAATCCTCGTGTGGATTTGATTTGGTGGGTGGATGCACGTGTGTCACGCTGCCGGCGCCCCTGTTATCACTGATTGTGCCACAAGGCTACTACTGTAACTTACCATCCTCATTGAAGAACAAAAGATCACAACCACCAATGAGGGACCTTTGGGTGGTGGTGTTAGCATGTACTGCGGACGCCACCGCCTGTTGCGACATAATGCTATCTGTCCGCTCTGGATGGAAATCTGTTTGTGATCGGCAGGCATGTGTTGGCGACTCTTGTAGTTTTCTATGCATTGTCTGCATAATGGCATTTAACGTCATTTAGGGTAGCAAACACAGACGTGACAAATGACTGAGGACAATGGAGATAATTTATTTGTACCCATCTCTGTCAAATGACTGGCGTCAGGAACTGATGGTGATGATGATGATGATGATGATGAGGTAGCGAAGAGTGCGTCTCGTTACGTTTCTTGAAATGAGTCTATATTAAATCCCAATTACGAATTACATTGCAAAGCTTGTACGTGGTGTTAGCTGTCAACTCAGAAGGGGGGATCCATCGGTTGGGTTCTATATGTCTGTGGGTGCTCACCAGTGTGGGCTCTACATGTAGTCTGAGCATTGCCTGCTATCTGATGAACTTTCAGCTATTAATAACTATTTTGGTATTGTTCAGGCTTAAATAGTCTTTTTAAACAGGTGCTATATAAATATCTAAATAGAGCTAAGTAATATACTATTACAAAAGATGGTCGTCTCTTATAAGTCTAGCGTCATTTAGGCTCTCAAGAATTAGGCTACAAAGGTCTACCATATCCAGACATTACCGTTTAAAAGTAATTGTAACTAAGTCTCTGTGTATTTATGCATGTATGTGTGTATGTATTTGTGTGTGTATGTAGCACCACTTGGACTAACACTAAGGGCAGCAATGAACTTGATAATTGACTGAGGATGATGAAAATCATTTATTCCTACCTATTGCTGCCAAATGGCTGGCGTCAGGAACTGATGATGATGATGATGATATGATGATGATGATATGATGATGATGATATATATGTACATTAGGCCTATGTATGCATCTATATTTATGCATGTATGTATTTATCCCTGCATATATGTATCAATGTATATAAATGTGTGTATGCCTGTTTCTATGACTGTGCATGTATGTTTGTGTATGTGTGTATGTATGTATGTGTATGTAGTGTATTGGCCCCACAGGAGTCAACCCTACATATACCGTACATGTATGGAAGTATGTACGTGCGTTTGTGCATGTATGCATATATGTAGAGCGTCTCTCAAAGGGACTTATTAATAGTTGTTTTGTGTTGACTTCTGATAACGTCATCTGTTTCTGAGTTGTGTACTTATATAACAATGGATATGGTACCTGTCCATTGTTCTACACAACTCAGAGAAACTGCCGTTTCTGTGGGCATTATTCACGTCGAAGTCAGCTTTGTAAATACTGAACCAAATCTGAGTTTAGTGAGCCATGCAGTGACGCAATTTATCCAGTTGGAGTTACACACAGACACACACACCTACACGCACACACACACACACGCATACACACACACACACATGAAAACATACATTCGCACGTACATATACAGACATGCACACACATACATTTAGTGTGCTAACAAGAGGCGCTGCTGTGTCCTGCAGTTGCTTCGAAACTAGAGCAGTACGTAGGCCTATAAATAGCAAGTTCGTAATGCGTATGGGAATCCCAGTAGGCTGGGGTATTCGTGTTTGCGGGAGTCCTGCAGTAGTGACTTCCATTATGTGAGAAATTTTGCTTACTGAAGAACTTTTACTCTCAATAAACTTTTTATCATCACATAGGCAGCGCTTTATTGCTGTGCTAAAATGCTCTAGATTAAGTGTCTGGTATACATAGATGTATACATGGGCGTTCGGGGGCATTTGTTTCCCCGGATTTTGAAAATATTTTACAAAAATAAAATATTGATTATTGTGATTTTTACAACAGTCCTAACACGATTTTCAATGTGAACAAACACTAAATTATTTACGTAAAGTCCTTGATCATTATTTTTATAGTTACTGTTGTCACGTGTTCTGTGTTCGTGAAGCTATGCAAAAATGGCACTCCCTCCCACAAAAATGTTGCCTCCCTTCAAAAATTCATGCTGACCCCAAGACTACACTGGACAGAATAATATGAATGAGGTCCTATGTGGACACAACAATCACTTGGACCAAAACAAGGGGGCTGTAGACTTGACAAATGACCTACGACATCGGATATCATTTATTCGTACACATCGCCGTCAAATGGCTGGTGTCAGGCAGTCTAGTTGTCAAGACCTTAAACCTCAAGACCAAGACCTTGAACCTCAAGACCAAGATAAAGACCTTGAACCTCAAGACCAAGACCAAGACCTTGAACCTCAAGACCAAGACCTTGAACCTCAAGACTGAGACCAAGACCCAAAAAAATCGCAGTCGTATCCAGACTTCTATTCCTTACTAAAAATTGTCCAGTCGGACTACTCGTTATTTTAACGAAAACATGAGTTTTTTCTTGTATTCAAGCAAAACAACTCTAAATGGAGACTGCAGAGAATTCCGAATTCGTATTTACAAAAGTCCTTCATGCGAAATGTTATTCCAAATGCCTGTTGAATTTTATAAAACCCAATTTGCTCAGAATTTTATGACCAAGACGTGACCTGTGGGCCTCATAAAAATTCTACCATGTGAAAAAACACGGTCTACAAGTGCTGAAATCGCTAGCACACAAAGCAGCTTTTCAAGAACCGGATTCAAATGTACAAATTAATCATGAGTCTGTTTTGAAATCATTCCATTGTAAATAACCGGAAGTCAAAATAATTGTCCAAAACAACAGTGAAGCCTCATTCACACCGTGTAAATACTAAAGCAATAGGGCCTAACTGTTGCATTTTATTAAAAAAAACAATTCGGTCAGAATTTTCTGACCAAGACGTGACCTGTGGGGCCTCATAAAAATTCTGCCATGTGAAAAATACGTTCTACAGGTGCTGAAATCACTGGCACACTGAGCAGCCTTTCAAGCGCTTGATGTAGGCCTAAATGTACAAATCGTGATTCTGTTTTGAAATCATACCATGGTAAATGACCGGAAGTCAAAAATAATTGTCCGAAACAAACAGTTAAAGCCTTATTCACACCGTGTAGCCTAAATATTAATACAATTGTATTAGTAATTATTGGATAAACTTTAAAAATTCTTGCGTTTTGTTAAAAGACTGTTCATTTTATTAAAAGTCTTGGTCTTGGTCTTGCAAAACCAAGACCAAGACTTTGAACCTCAAGACCAAGACCTTGAACCTCAAGACCAAGACAAGACCAAGACTTTTGGTCTCAAGACCAAGACTTTTAAAAACGAACTCGAGTGCACTCGAGACCAAGACCTTGGTATCGAGGACAACAAGACTGCTTTAAGCATAATTTAAGCGACCTAATTTACTTGGTCTCGGCATACGATTGCCGGGTGCTCAGTTGCTTAGAGCTAACGCAGCGTCGCTAGAACGCTCCTGAACTCAAACTGTCTGATATCATGGCATATTGAGGCTCGTCTTACATCAGACAATTATGTCCAATGACATCAAAGGCCACGTGTCCACAGGCCACAGTGACCGTGCTTCATTATCAAACAGTTCAGTCTTTCAGCTTCGTGGCCGCATTCTTACCTTCTGTTTACACACATCGCTGTTAACAATACGCTGTCTATAGAAAGGCGTCGAATGTTCCTTCCACGAAGCGATTGTGTGTACGTCGGTTGCTAGGCAACGTCTTTCTTGACTTTCTCCAATGAGCACCGTGTTTGTAGATATTTAAATAAACATACAATTATATGTTGCACACAATAATACATAGACCTTTACTCGTGTATATATATTTATACACCCATATGCAGCAGACTGTATCTATAGGCTTACCCTAGGCTACCATGCATATTTCGATGGTCTACATAAAATAATAATCTTTTAGCTATATATGCATATAATGGCATATATATATATATACATTCAAATATAGCAGATATATATACATATAGCCTATATACCTGCATGCGAACATGTTTTACGATACGTTGGCTTATATAATTTTAGGCCTATGCATAATTGCATATGCTTGCGTTTCTACGTGACCTGCGCAAACGTGTATGTAAATATGTAGGTAAGCATACAGAGCGCAGTGCACAATATGAGATGTTGATTCTATGATCAACGCAACGTAGTTAGTGCATGGGAATAAGTTGGTCGAGTGTTGTGCCAGTAAACAGTTGAGTTCTGTCAAGGAGAGAATTGAGACGACGTTTAGCTGTCGACAAAAATTGCACAGATTTCGAAGGAACTTTCTTGAAACATCGACTGCACTGTATACACCGGATAGACTTACTTCGCTCGTTTTTCAATAGTAAGATCTCTTTTTACACTACAGATTTATAGATTAGGCCTACAATTCGATGTTCAATGTTTCTTATCGGAGCTTATAACTCCTTCAGGAGTTTTGGTCATTTGCTGAAATATTTTTGCGGCATGAAAGCATTATTCTGGTTTGAGGGAAATTGAGGGGAAGGGAAGGGGAGAGGGAAGGGTTAGAGGTGTGAGGAGGGCAAGGGTCACCACCAATTTGTGAGGCAGAGCTTTGTAATAGGGCCTATTCATATAATTATGTCCATTTGACGTCTCCCGCCGAATGCTATGCTCCGGAGACAGATCGTTAACGGTCTCTTATACGTTCGGAAATCTTAAGTAGGGCCTAGATAACAGACCTCAACT